>CAHIKZ030002002.1:1325000-1430000 GCA_903632075.3 Acanthosepion pharaonis | reverse complement strand
GGCTAAAATTTACAAAGAAGTTAACGGATATGATGACAAATAGTTGAAGAAAACCTGATGTTAAAGTCTGAAGCAATTTAAGAACCAAAATTATCATTATTGTGAAATAGTAAGTCATCAAATAATGATAATTCGACACAACAAATCCTAGTGCATTATACTTAAAGGCAACATCTAGAATTGTTGCTTCCAACAGTAGGATTTGGTATTAGAAGCTTTTATTGGAATGTGAAGAATTATATTGTAACGTCTGAAAATAACAGACTTCATTAAAGAAGTGAATTAAAAGTTTCTGAATACAGAACCCGTTTGGAAGTATGGAATCTTATAGAAAATTGGGAATAGCCGAAACTAATTAAATTCTAACATGTAGGCAAATGTCTGCTGAATGAGCGACAGAAATGATTTCAGTAGGATAAAAACAGGACTTTGAAATTGAGACAGAACACGCCATGTTGTTGAAGGAAAACTCCATTCATCCAATGGCGATGTGCCTGATACAGTGTGAAACGGACAGAGAATGAAATTATATTTAAACAACATAACTCACTCATAGAACATATAACATATATGTCACATGAAAATAGATTTGATCACATTGTCAATGTAACAGATGAGAATTACTGAAAGAATAGGATTGAGTAGCTAAGTACTATTGATTTTTAATAATATTGGAAAAAAATAGAAGTAGCAGAACGTTTTAAAACTTTCAGATAATGCCATTTTTTAAATCGAGAAGAATACCGAGAATTGTGCAAGAGAGTGAGGAGGCCTGATGCCTCTCGATTTCTAGTTAAATAATTATATAAACCGTATAGAAATTTTATATAATGACAATAATAAGTGTTTCACTCCTTCCATATCACACGATGAAGGGCAGAGATAAGACAAATATACATAATTATCAGAACGAATTTGTGAAAATCGGTTCTCATCCGAGCACCGAAAATATAATTTTGAACCTAGATGGTTAACGGCTCGTGAATACCTGCTGGTCCATGCTTCTATCTACCGGTAGTGTAATGGATAATGGCTCTGAACGAGAACTCGGAAAGCCAAGTTCGAATTCAAGTCGGGTTCGTTATATACACTTACGTGCAAATACCCTTGGGAAATGTAGGAATCCGCCTCTTCTTCCCTCAGCTATGGCTTAATTATGGGAATTGTATCAGCAAATTTTTAATATCACTAAAACTTCTAACAATCCACAAATATGATAGGGTTTTAAATTACGTTAAGTTAGTTGATAAGCCGTAAAAATAAACAGAACAACCAAATAAACAATGTAGAAAATTAAAATAGCTGCAGACATTGATGCATATTTTCCAGAGAACATTGAAGGTAAATAGAGAATTTAGATATTTGCGCATAGATTAATGTTTTAAACTAAACTGAGAATAGAGAAATGTATGTGCATTGACTACACGGGCACATATGGGATTAGATAAAAATAATAGAAACGAAAATCTTTTCTTTCTGCCTAGACTGTAAATATGCACATATCATAGTACAGTTTTTAATAGAAAGAAAATAAAAAAAAATGACTATGAGACAAGACAACTAACCAGATAATTTATCTTATTTCAATTTAGGATAACCAATATAAAACAATAGCAAATCCTATAACCAAAACAACAGAAATTTGTTAAAATGAGTTTATGGAAATAAATTTTCTTGAAAGATAAAGAAAATCATTTTCTTCAAAGCTTCAATGCGCATATCAACTGGCGAATTTTTCTGTGACGCAGCGAGATAATGTCAAAAAGAGAAAAATTAAAATAAAATTTGTTTTAAAGAAGTAAATTTATCACTTTCAAGTCATTGCTGTGAGATAAATGTAAAATAAAGATGAGAATATCAAAAGCATACGTATTCAGAAACGTTACAAATAAAGGCAAAGGAATAAAAACCTATAAGCAAAGAAATAAAAAAAAACTGACTGGATGAGCCTAGTTTATGACAGGTGAAGGAAATAATTGAGACAATAAATATAAGCATTTTAAGAATATATGAATGCACACACACACACGCGCGTGCGCGCACACGTGTGTGTGTTTGTGTCTGTGAATCTGTGTCTGTGAATGTGTGTGTGTATTCGTATATTCCTAAAATATACCAGGCTGATCCAGTCAGTGTTAACAGCCTACAATATACAAAAGATTAATTACATGAATTTTATTTAAAATAAGCATGAATAGAAGTAAGAAAAGATTAATATGCAATCAAAAATGCACATGCATATTCACACGTATGTATATATATATATATATATATATATATATATATTATTCATTAAAGGATATCAAACACTGAAAATCGCATAGGTAATAATCTTTATTTCATGAGATCTCTAAAAAAAGCAGCTCTCAATTTTCAAGACCTACACAGACATGACATTTTTTTGTAGGTCATGAAGATAGGGAGCTGCTTTTTTAGGGGTCTAATGGAATAAAGATCATTACTTATGTGACTTTAGGTCTTTGACATTCTGTAATTAATAATAATTTTGGTTTGCCTTTGACGTCGAGCTCTCCCTCGATCTATATCCTCCCCCGGAAATTTCAATGGATTACCATATTATATATATATATATATATATATATATATATATATATATATATATATATATATATACCAAAGTATATAATTGGTATAATGGAATGAATTCAATAACCAACAATTACTATTCTTAAAAGAGTTTCAATACAAAGTAGAGAGATATAATTGTTTTTATAAAAAATTTATAACATAAGTTATAAAATCACTACAAAAAATAGAGTTTGTTTCAACACACTCTGTCTTATCAATTATTGATAAGACACAGAGTGTGTTGAAACAAAATGGCTATTTTTGTAGTGATTTTATAACATACTATGTTATAAATTTTTTATAAAAATAATTATATATATATATATATATATATATATATATATATATATTATGCCAAGATGATTTTTTGTATGTAAGTGTGCTTGAAGTCCCCAAAAGCAGAATATTTGGGTTGTATTTTATATATTTGGAAAAAAAACAACTTTTCATCGCGTTATATTAGACTGTAGACATCATACCATATCAAGTCCCCCTTGGATTATAATAGAAGATTATCCATTGCATAGCGCTTCCGCCCTTCAGGACATTTGCGATCACTCCTCTACGAAATCTATTGGCCTTTTTAGATCTTAAACAAGTTGTCGTGTGTCTCCTAAACTCTGCTGTGCCATTGATTTACTCAACTTCCCGTGGTAGGTTATGATTTATTTTCTTCTGCCCCTCTTCGCTTCAATCTGTCGTGTGTATATCAAATTTTCAAACAATCTTCAACATTATATTCCCTACAAATCTCAACTTTCTATTTATTTTTTAAAATTTTCTCTAAAACTTCGTTGTTGTTCACGGGTTCGTTCCATAATATTCTCAAACTCCTTCTGCAGAACCATATTTCTATTGCATCAAGTTCATCACTCATTGTCATACAGGAGGACGGATATTACCTAACTTTTCAGTAATCTTTTATTTGTTTTGTATAGTTTGTATAAGTCTGCTGTGATATAACATGCTTTTCTTACTCTACTATTTAATTTTGTACATTTACTGAAGTCATTTTCTATTTGTACAGAGTGTATTTGCATATACTGTATTGGGGCAGCAGACCAATATTTAAACATATATTGTTAAATATAACAGACAATGCATGCCTATTATTTTCGATCATGAGCCGTTCTGAAATTTGTATATTTGCTTTAATTTCGGGTGAAAATAAAAACAAAAATTGTCTGACATTAGATCTAGAGATATGGTTTTGTTAATATTTAGGTCTCTCAAGTGGTACGACATCATAGAAATGCATCATAATGTTACAACCTGCGTCTGATATTCTGCGACTGTTATCGTCGCATAATTATCTTCTATGTCAACATAACAGAATATCATCTTTGTTGCTGAATATCTTTGTTTAAATCTCCGCATAACCACTCAGAAGATGGTTCATGTGAGCGAAACGATTAGATCAATGAACAGCTAAGTGAAATATCTGCAAATAACCTACGGCAAGAATTTAATTCTTCAGTAAGTTAGCTTCCCATCATTATAACTTTTACAATAAGTAAAAATTTAAAAAATCACTGCTGGTGATATTAACAGTTTAGCTACAAAGTCAAAAAAATTCTTCTGATACACAAATTTATTGTTCTTGCCATCAAAACCCTGAAGATGATATTGTGAATATATCGAAGGCTCTCAGAAAAATAAAATGATGAATGCAAACATGGTAGTTTCCCCTGCACACGTTAATCACGAAACAGCTTATACCTCATTACGAAAAATATTAAAAATGAATAGACACAACATTAATCAGAGAGGCTTTTAAATGAAAATGCTGCCAAAATATACCATATATATATATATATATATATATATATATATATATATATATATATATATATATATATATTTTATATATATATGTGTGTGTGTGTATATGTATGTATATATATATATATATATATATATATATATATATATATAAGGAACATAGAAGTCAACACTCAGAAGCTAGATGCAATCGTCAGGTGGCCTGACGATTATATCTAGCATTTATCCTATAAATATAGCACACCTTAAAACTGAATTTCTTTTCAAATTTAGTATAAGATGTAAGACTTATTGCTGATAAACTGTCCAATTTGTATAGAATTTCCCTGATCATCTGTTATTCTGAATAACTGTGTTTTCAATGGTGCAGATTGAATTTTATTGGCTATATTCCGATATTTTACTCTGAATTTCTCTCTTTTAACCTACCTACTTCCTCCCACCCTGTCTTTCTCCCCTCTCTCTCTGTCTCTCTCTGTCTCTCTCTCTCTCTCTCTCTCTATATATATATATATATATATATATATATATATGTATATAAGTGTGTGCGTGTTATTGAATTTATGCATATTTTTTTCAGTATTTCTCTTTCTTAGTCATAGATTTAAATTCATTCCATTTTTTAATTAACTTGTTACATATACAAATAAGTATGTCTTCTCAATGTAAATACGTGGAAAAAGGTACACTTTCTTCAATTTACATAAACTCTGAAATTCACATATTAAAATATGAAAGTAGGATATTTTATAGGTGCTGATATTCAAATTTCAGGCTCATAAACTTGAACTTGAGGAATTATTAAATCTTGCTTTGCATGAATAGTAAACTCCTATTAAGGCAAGGAATAAATGAATCCAAATCACATGTACATAAATGTCCTTCTTACAATTCAATCGTATGAAAAGCAGGACAAACAAAAATATATTTACAGAAATTTATGGGGATTTCATCTATATGAAACAATCAACACATTTACATTAAAGTGTCTGCGAGAAAAGTGTATAATCTGAAATCTTCAGTGAGTTTAGTGCATGTAATCATGATTTATAGCTCTGTTACCCTAGACTCTAAGGTGTGAGAGTGATGTTTAGCCGTCTTCGTCTCTAATATTACCGACTTCTTTTATTCGTCATATCACTTGTCGGTTGATTGATACCGAAGGTCCACATGAAAAATTCTTCCGAGTGCCTTAAAAACTTGATCTGCTTAGCAGTGACGCTAATCGACTTTCTAGGCTTCTTGTCGATAATATTCTTCACTTTCCGTACGAGTCTGTGTATTCTCATAGTATTGCGGCCCTTAGTTGGCGTCTAACGTTTGGTCACTGATTTAGAATCCTCGTAAGCGGCTTTCAGTTCGTTGTGAAGGTGGAAAACGGGATTGCAATCTCTCTATCATTTTGCAAGGCAGTGATTACAAAGCATCGTTTCTTTTGCTGAGTTAGCTTGATGTTTGTCATCATTTATAAAAAAAGAAATGATAACAAGTTAGAATAAAGATAGAGCTATTAAAATGCGTATCATCAAAGAAGTGAGCAATCCTGTATATATAGACACCTTTTATATGAAGGCTCAAGAAAATTAAGAAGTATGCAGAAAATATATTATACGCGGAAACGTATATACATGGTTATATCTGAATATGTACTCATATTATTAGGACCTTGAATAAGTTTTCACTGTTTTCCAACAGATGACGTTCCCAGAACTGTGAGAGTGCAGTTTCAGTTTGTAACGCTTCTATAAAGAAGTACTATAAGCAAGCTTGAAAATCAGTGTATATCATTTCGCCAAAGTGCAAACAACTTTGTTTTTCATAGTGTTAAACATGTCGATTTCGTCCCAAAGAAAGCGTATTTGCGCGGAATTTTATTGAACTACTTTATTCAAAAGAAATCTGTAGTTGAAGCACACAGAATTCTTGTTGAAACTTACGGCGGTAATGTTCTGACTGAAACAACATGCAGAGATTAGGTTAGACGCTTCAAACAATGATTTTGATGTTGAAGCTAAAGAACACTCTGGCGCACAGAAAAAAATTGATAACGAAGAATTGGAGGCATCACTCCATTAAAAGAAATGTCAGGCGCAAGCTGAACTTGTAGAATCATTAGGAGTTGATAACACAACATTTTTGAAACGACTGAAAGCATTAGGAGTGATTCAAAAGCAAGGACATTGGGTACCGTACGAGTTGAAGCCGAGAGTCGTAGAACGGCGTCGTGTCACATGTGAACAACTGCTTCAACGACAGAAAAAAAAAAAGATTTTTGCATCGAACCGTGGCTGGCGATGAGAAGTGGATACATTACGATAAGCCTAATCGTAGAAGATTGTGGAGTAAGCCCGGCCTAGCATCAACATCAGCGACAAAGTCGAATATCCTTGGTTTGAAGTTTCTGCTCTCCATATGATGGTATCAGCTGGATTTAGTTTATTATGTGCTGCTCAAACCGACCGAAACCATCACAGGAAATCATTAGCATTGAAGAAAAATGGCCGCCATACGAGCCGAGAGACGAGAAATTTATTTTGCAACATGACAAAGCTAGGCCACATGTGTAAAACGGGTGAAAACATACTTGGAAACGCTTAAATGGGAATTCTTACCCGACACGACGTATTCACCTGATATTGCCCCGTCTGATTATCACTTGTTCCGATCGATGGCACACCAGCATTTTCATTCTTATGAAGATGCCAAAAAATGGATCGACTTGCGGTTAACCTCAACAGACGTGTCGTTTTTTCGACATGGAATTCAAATACTGCCAGAAAGATGATAAATATTAGTGGCTAGCGATGAACAATACGTTTAGAGCCATATTTCTTACTAATTTATGTAAATGAAACATTACTTTGCATAAAAAATCAGCGAGAACTTATTCAAGGTCCTTATATATGCATATGAATGTATATACATATAAACGTATATGGAATCAGTAAAGTTAATGAGAATTTCGAAATGATTTTACTTTTCTACTTGATTATCAATCTTTGTTATTCACTGATTGTTTCAGATAATTGAAAAAGTCACTAAATAATCACTCCAACTATATTCTCATTACATAGAAATAAATTCTTTGTTTCGACAATTCCATCAATTTTAATATCTCCGGTAAAAACTTCGAATCGATAGCAGCATCTACTACAAGGAAAATTGGGTCACTGAGTTCGTCAGAAAAATGTCGTCAGAGTCCATCTTGTACATTTACAAATATACCATTCGTCCGTGCATGGAATACTGCCGCCATATCTGGTCTTGTGTTCCTGCTATTCATCTCGATGTTCTTGACAAAATCAAATGAAGCGTCTGTAATTGCATCTCGACTTCAGTCACTTCAATCTATCTCTATTTTTACAAATATTTCCGTGGCAACTGTTTTGATGGGCTTTTATCTGCTACATGATTTTAAGTGTTCTACTAGATTGGCATCTAGCGCCCACCAGTTTCCTGTTAAAATAGCTATTCTCCTCCAACAGTTATTTTTCTCGCATCTCCCACATGTGGAACTCATTTCTATTTACGTACATTCCTGATAAGAAGAACCTTTAAACATTTAAATGCAACGTCAATCATCATCTTCTATTTTCTTGAATCCTGTTCATCTTTTGTCATTTCCTCAGTCCTCCCTATACTCAGGTTTTCTCTCAATTTTTACCCCCTGCATTTCCCTGCGTACTACTGTCATGTCTGCTTTGCTTGGGGCGAAATAATAGTACAAAATCAAAGTAGAACTGATAATTAAGAAAAGGCAATATTTTAAATTCTGCATGATTCATTTCTATTTGTGTGTGTGTGAATTTGTTTGATATACTTATTCAAATGGTAAATTATCAAATTGTTTTCATCTGTCTTTCTCATTCTATTCGATACGAGTTTAGCGATGATGATGATGACACTTTTTTTAAATCTCTATTCTGTATATACTTGCCATATTCTCTTCGATCCATTCTAGCTTTTAAAATCAATCCATGACTCAATGTCTTCTTCAATATATTATTTTTGTAACTGTATATATTACCCACCTAGCGTTTTGCGAGTCTCCGGACTTCTCCCGTTCCCAAACTACTTTTATTTAATTTTTACTTTTTATTAGGAGATATATCCATGCCCACTCATTCTCACAAATAATTTCTTTCTCTGTCTATTCATCACTCTCTAATCTGTGGAAAATAATTTAATCTATCTATCTATCTATCTATCTATCTATCTATCTATCTATCTATCTATCTATCTATCTATCTCACTGTTCATATTTATCTATCCATTGATATAATTATCTACCTATCTCACTGCTTCTATCTATCTATCTATCTATCTATCTATCTATCTATCTATATATATATATATATATATATATATATATATATTTTTCAATTTTCAAAATTCATTTTGTACAATAAGAATTGTCTGGTGTGTATAATTAACGTTATTCTTGGAAAATCGAGATGCATCTTTCTTTTGTTGGAGAATTATATCGAAGTTGATATATATTTTCCCTTCATATTTTCTATATATATTTATCTGTCATTACGTAAGAGAATAATAGGAAAGTGAAATGATTAATGCCGATTTTTCACATTTCTTGTCCGTTCCTGGCAGATATTATTTTTTCACATGCGCCAGATAAGAAGTTCATATTTTTGTACCAATGTTAGCGGATTCTTTACTTTCCCTTTTTAAAATTACTTTTTCAACTGTTTTCTTACTTGTTTATTTTGTTTGCACGTTTGTTGATTTTTCTCCAAGACATTAATCATTCTCATTCTTTATGGAAAGAACCTTGGCTGAATTCTTGATATCCAAAACGCCTATCAACCTTCCTTTTTGTCAAGATATAATTCGCCTTTTCTTTTTCTTCTCCGCTCTTATCAAATCTCTCTATTTTCTTTTGTCTTTCTATTGTTGTTTCAAACAAAATTACTTTGACGAGGCTGATTCGTTTTCCAAAATTATATATATATATATATATATATATATATATATATATATATATATATATATATATATATATATATATATTCGACTACTATTGGCTTTTGGTCTTTACAATACTCTCTTTGGTCTATACATTTGTGTATGTTCCGCTCTCAATTTTTCATGTATTATTATTTATTTATTTTTAATGCTACCATTTATTTTTATTGTAGTTCTGGCTAATAACGTATCTGCAAGTTTTTTTTTCATTTTCTTTTGTATATCAGTAATTCTTTGTCTTCCGAAATATATATTTTTACTATTTTTGAGCCATGCACAACTGCATTCATGGCAGACGCCGCATTCTGCTATATCAGAAAAGCTTCAATTTATAATGCCGGCCACAAATCTATCAAAAGTTTTCCTCATTGGGTATTTTATTACATAGTTATTTCACATGAAGAGAGCCAACATTAAAGCTATTTCAAGTATTGTATTTTTTTTTTCATTTTATTAGGCAGAAAAGACGAGTTTTAAGTACTCCAATATGTTCCAAGAGAGGAACTAGCTCAGGAAGCAAAAAAAAACATGCAATAACAACGGAAAGTAAGTTAAATTATAAAAAGGAAATAATAAATGAATACAATCAAGAAGCTATATAAAAGAAGGTGTAAATTTCAACGGGTCACAAAACCAAAGTAAACAATCGATCACTTTGGCTACATCCGTGAAACAGATTACACATTTCCAAACAAATATGCCATTTCTTGAAGAGGTATATACACACACACATGCATATGAGGGTGGATCAATAATTCATTAACTTAACATGCAGTTATCAGCTGAATTTTTATTAAGAATCTGGCAACTTAATCCCAGGTCTATTTGATTAATAATATTGACTGAATTAATTTCATGGACAAACAATAATGCAGAAAAAGTTAAAACTTGCAGAATATCTATCTATCTATCTATCTATCTATCTATCTATCTATCTATCTATCTATCCTAATTTCTTTCTCTCTCTATCTATCTATCTCTCTCGCTCTCTCTCTCTATATATATATATATATATATATATATATATATATATATATATATATATATATATATATATATATATAGAGAGAGAGAGAGAGAAAGAAAAGAGAGAGATATAGATTGATAATATTAGTGGTAAATATACACATACATATGCAAAATATATAAATATTAGTGTTTAAGACTTTTTTATATATATATATATATATATATATATATATATATATATATATGAATGTTTGTGTTTACAGAGAGAACTGCAAGCCGTATGCACAGCCATGCACACACTATCATTGCATATATATATATATATATATATATATATATATATATATATATATGATAAATAAAAGAACAAATAGGAAACGTTTATCAATTGAAACATTTATTTGTTTTTTACCCTATGATTCTCTCGGATTCCGATCCATAATTGATTTGTTTTTGATCGGAATTCATATATTCCTTTAATTGTTTAATACATACACACACGCATATCTACATACATACATGGTGGCTGTCGACTCGCAAGGTGGGTATGACTATCACTGACATGTCCAACTCTTCACTTAAATTACCTCCACAACACTACATTAGATACATACATACAGACACAGATGCATATACAGCGTGTATCAAAAATACTTTTACAACGTTGTGGGTGGGTTCCTCGCGCCAAAAGAAGGAGAAAAATCCATATGAATGTCCGCAAATCCTCTGTTTTTTTTAATTAAGTTTGAAGAAAATTTACGGTAGTGGGTGCCGTGATATTGTGTAGTATAGTCTACATTTATCATTTGTGAACATTTGTGGCTAATCTGTTTTAAACTTTTAATGTGTGTAGTAGTGAGTTAGCCGAAAAATGTTTTTTTATAACAATGGCAGTATATGCATATCGGGTAAAGGCAGATATGATTTGTACATATGACCGCGCCCATGGTATTGGAGGCGAGCCTGAAATGTTATATCACATTGCGATTCCAGGCCTAAGGGAGCCGAGTCATCACATCTATGCTGCTGTTTATCATCATGTTGCTGATGCAGGATCTGTGGCACCACAGTCTGTGTTAATAACTATGTTTGTATTGTATCTTATGTTGAACATTTGACACCGTCTACCCTAAACTTTGAACATAATAACTTAAAGACGAAGGATTTGCAGAAATATATTTATCTGGAATGTCCTCCTTACTTTGGTATGAGTAACCCGTCGCCTATGTTTGTAAAAAAAAAGTGTTTTTTGTTACCCCTATATATATATATATATATATATATATATATATATATATATATATATATATATATATATATGTGTGTGTGTGTGTGTAATTATTTATGCGTATAATAGAGAACTGGAATTTAGAAAACAAAAATCTATCGCACGTTTGCCATCCACAAACATAATGTGTTTATGAAGACCCATGATCAAACCAGCTACCGTAAATTTGTCAAATTGTACAAATATACTTCGTAGAAAACTTTCCACACACCCCGTAGTTGTTGTTCTTATAGTTATTATTCATTGCATTTTTTCCATTTATTCAATCATTTATTCACCGATTTCTTTAATTTTTCTAACATCTTGTCATGATTACCTCCCTTCCTTCATTAATTCTTCATTTCTTTTGCCACCCAATTATACAAGATCTTTATTTATGTTTGTTGATGATCGCTCTGTACCAGTTGGCTTTAAAACATCCGGTAAGTTTCACATTCTCCAAGCACACTTTCCTCATAATATTTCTAAGAAATTCCAACTGTATCTTTCTGATTGTAAAGAAAAATGATATTTTATTTTTCCTGAAAATGTCCTCGTTTCTTATATACTCCATGTATAGTATTTTCATAGTCTTGGTCGTTGCAAGTGTCTTATTCACCTGTGAAGCACTCGCTGCCATAAAACGGATTTGATACTACTTGCATAATAATGTGTTTAACTTTTGAAAGTTATCATTCTCTGTTCAATTTCACCTTTGGATTTCTGTGCCATATTGTTAGTCGTCTGTTAAGTCATGACTATTGAGTTGCTTTATTTTGAGATATCCAATGGTTAACTCCCAATTTCATCAGCTACACATCTTACCCACCACACATTCTCTCTTCTTACTGTTAATAGTCCTGTCTTGTCTCTGTCTTTATTTTCTGTGCTTTTGATTTCTCATCGTATTATGTTTTACTACAGTTCTGTTTATAATTTTATTTCTTCTTAACTCCATATCCGCGAATGCTATGCCGTTTCTGTGTTCATTCGAATATTAATTCATTTTCCTGTTTTTATCTTCAATATTTCATTTGTTTCTCTCTAATATTTTCTTTTTTTCCCTATTTACTACACGTTTTTTCTTGACTATGATATTTTTAATTTCTTTCCACTAAACTATTCTTTATTGCCAAAATTCTTTAGTCAATAATATCCTTTAATTTTTCAATGTATTTATCGCTTCCACCTTTTCTCCGTCCTTCTTTACCCTTTTAACGTTATTCATTCATTCTTCATTTGGATAATCTTTATTTTTTTTTTTCTGTCAGCACATTGCTTATTTTTATTTATATTGATTTGTTTCCAGACCTAATTCGGATATACACTGTGATTTATTAGCTTACATTTTGTATGAAGAAAGAAAGAAATATGAAAAATTATAGGATTCGAATCTTTCTCGTATTCATAATGCATTCCTTCCAATTCCCAGAATGCATTAATCTTGTATGCAAAATGTATAATTCCTTGTAAGTAGCATTCTGTATTACACCAAGAATGCATTAGTTATGTTCGCTCAAGATATTTTTCATGCATTCGGTAAACATTATGGAGCATTTTTGAATTCCCCCAAATATAACCTGAATGTTGAGAACTGTCTTGATTTAAGAAAATATTGTCTGGTCTTTCTAAATGGATATTCTTGGCATTTATGTATATATTTCTTTCACGGTACCGTCTTCTTCATCAGTATATTACCAAGTATATATTTGTTTATAAATAAACATATTCATTTTCTTTGTTTTATAGTTTTTTGGGGTTTTTTTGTTATTTTTAAACGAAGAGTAAGATTAGTTGTAGGAAAATTGTGCAATAGGATGCATTAATCTATAAAATGTGTAATAATTTGTTATATACCTCGATATTGTTAAATGATTCTATCTATCTATCTATCTATCTATCTATCTATCTATCTATCTATCTATCTATCTATGTAGAAGTGCAGAAAAAAATGTCGGTCTGACCTACAAAATCTCACAAAGATGACCAAACATCAGATTCCTATGTAAAAAAATCTGCTATATAATCACAATAGTAATACACACACATACACGACACACACGAGCGATATCTATTTATCTATCTGTATGTCTGTTTATTTATTTTAAGGTTACATCTCGCCAATTTAACTGCAAAATGACGAGCCCTTTTTTCCAATCTAGTATTGTCCTTGAATTCGTAAAATCTAGATACCAAAAGGCGAAAGATCATCAGAACAATTACAATGAATTTATTATAGAAATGTTACAAGGAAGCGACATTTCGGCGTAGGGAGGTTGACAAAAGCCCAGATGCCATGTAACGAGCAATAATATTGGAGATTCTTCATTGTATTTTATCCGGAATCTCTAATAGCATGTGCATGGATGAATAGTAGACTTATAAATATATAAAATAGATTCTGACGATAAAACTTTTCTAGGACGACACAATGAAACTGCTCTCCTAACAGCAAAAGCTTACAATTGATTAAATATAATTTTTCCTCTGCCTGTCAGCAGAGAATGTTTACCAAAGAAAGGCGCAAGAGCTCACTCTCCTGTAATATTAGTGTCAGACATGCTGATGCTCGACAGAAACGGGATCTCTCACATGATTAAACGAAAGCAGCTTTATTTTGAAGGCGTTTAAATTAACAAAATATTCCTTGCCTAAGTTAGTAGTTTATTTTAGATCACTTTTGAGATCATCTGCAAATTTGGCCATATCGAACCGACCAGTCTTCCTCTTTAAACAGGAGCAAACAGTTGTACCATTAGCATAACTACCGAGTTGGGATCTGAGGCCAGCAAAAAGGTCATTGGTAAAAATTAGTAACAATGTAGGTTCAAAGATAGAGCTCTGCTTGTAACTTGAAAAAAGAATGATCTAGAAGAGTGGCGATGTGTCTGTATGTACGCACACCATACCCACACCCACACACCCATATATATATATATATATATATATATATATATATATATATATATATATATATATATTAAAATTAATTGATTTAAAATATGTTATTTTTTCTTTACACAGTTCCAACCATGTTTCAAAAAATAGAAGCTAAAACCCCGAATTTAATTTTGCAATTAAATTAAAAGCATTAGTTCCATTTCATCTTCAAGCGAATTTTGGAGTAACTTTTAAAAATTACCGGGTTTTTAAAGACACAGCTAAAATCACGTTTCCATGGTTACAGAATATTCTACTTAAATTGAACAAGGGGTGTCAAGATTTTCCTTATGTCAGTATCATTGTATCGGTTATTAGCTACAATTTGGTAATGGGTAGGGATGTATTTTACAATGAAACCTGACATCAGTTGAATGGATGTCGTCTGAATTTAATATATATATATATATATAATTAATATATATATATATATATATGTATGTATATAAATAAAAAGAAAGAACAGTAAGATATAAAATCCGGTGTTCTTATAGGTATTTTTATTTTTACAAAATAGTGCTCAATGTAAATTTACAGAGCATTAATATTATAAATTAATTGATTTAAAATATGGTTATATATATTTAATGAAAAACAGACACTTTAAGGTACCATTACAATAATTTATTTCACAAAAATCCTTTTTAAAGGATTTCGAATCATCAGGTAACACTTCCAACAATGAAATGAGAGGAAAAATGTGATTAGAAATTAATGGGTAGTGTAATTTTTGTAATTAAACAGGGAGGGTAAAGGTGGCGGTTAAAGAGACAATACAAAATATAGGGAGGGTTAAATTTACATCTCACTTAAATAAGCTTTAAATTGGAGTAGGAGGAGTGACCTAACCTTGACCTATTTATGTGGTAAAAGAAAAAGGAAGTGATATATAGGAATAGTGAGGAAAGGAAATAAAGTAAAGGGAAAAAATGGAAAAAAAAAGCAGACGTATCCAAAAGAGTTTACCAATTCAGTTTACCAAATTCTTCATAACTTAACTATACATACATATATATATATATATATATATATATATATATATATATATATATATATATATTTATATTTATTTATTTATATATATATATATATATATAGATAGATAGATAGATAGAGAGAGAGAGAGAGCGAGAGAGAGAGAGGTATATCATATTATAAGAGTTGTAACTTTATTAGCCCCAACACAACTCTCACCCACCGGTCATTAGCAGCAAATGAAAAATCAGAAATTACCTTAGCCTTTAATGTGCTAATATCCCTTCAGATGATAGACGATTTTGATTCACCAGAACTTCATACCGTTTGTCGATTTAAGAATATTTTGACAATATACTATATCTTTTTGTTCTTTCCACCATTCAGACAAATTCGTTAAGTTTACCGCTGTTTCCCTTTTCTTATTTTGCCTTCATTATGTCAGGTGAATTTTAGATTTTATTCTTTTCTCATTCCGTATCCTCTAAACGAAAAGGTAAAACTGTACTCCTCTGATTGTTAGCATCAGTTTTTCTGGAGTTTCTATTTTCCTGAAAAAAACATCTGTTGCTAACATATTCTGCCTATTTTATTCTCAGCATCAATCGATAGAACAATATCTTTGTCGCTTTGTGTCTTCATATGAGCTTCTTTGTCCGTATCTGCTATATAAGGGATCCTATACTAGATAATAGTTTAACGTGTTGTATCCAAACCCTTTTTTATCATTTAATCTTTGCCTTTTTTTCTAGAAGACAGTTTTTTGCTGGTTCGATCCACATTGGGTTTTCTCTTTTTTTTTTAATTTTTCTGTTATCCATATTGATTTTCACGTCTTCAATACGATTCCTGTACCTTAGAATGTCTCTTTTCTGGGTCACTATACCTTGCCCTCTTGCAATTAATAGACTTTACTTTTTTTGTTTTCCTTTACTGAGAGTTCTTTCAATTTTTCCCGAAAAGAAAATTTCTAAAGTGCAGCAATATTTCATTTAAAATATGTATAACATTCTGACACCATTTAATACATTTTAGCCATATGAAAATTTAAATGGAAATTAATAGAGGTCATCACTGTGACCTGATGCTGCGTATTCGATTTTAAAATTATGATACAGTTTTGCCGATCGAATTTAAATAGTATTGATAGACTACACTTACTAAACAATTAAAAGAAATAAATATCCAGCACAATTAAAATATTGTTGTAAAAACGACTATTCAAGAGAGACTATTTACTCATAGAATAAAGTTGACGCAATATATGCATATCTTAAAGATATACATATTCGAAGCTGCAATATTCAGTTTAAGTAGGTTAAGCAAAATGTGATATGATACCAAAAGTTTTCGCATTGGCTTCAAGAGTCTGTGAAAGGCAAAATGGCGATGGCGAATCAATTTTTTCCCTTAAATCTTCCTTTTAGCATGATTGATTTACATTTAGGTTAAGATTCGATATTCTGTTTTTAATGGATTAATTTTATAAAAAAATAACATTTTTTGCAAACACGTTGGTCCTGCGAAATGTCCGCAAAAACCTACCTGATATCAATTATTATTTGGTAGTACATACGACAATGAAATGGGGACTGTAAAGTGTCCCTCCCCCAATTAAGGAATCTTTATCTTTATAGACTATTTCCAAAAAATAGATCAAATGATGGGAACGCAAAGGAATATATATATATATATATATATATATATATATATATATATATATAACAAAAATTTTGTTTTGATTGCTAGAACCTCGCTAAGATTTAAACCCCTAACAAAAGCATTGTATTAAGGAATAGGATCTAACAAACATTAAAAAGTGAAATATATATCGATGTAACCACGCACACATGCACACACATGGTCAAACACAATTATATATATATATATATATATATATATATATATATATATATATATATATATATATATATATATATATACATACATACATGTTCACTGCAACGAGACTTGAACACTGTTTTTATATACAAAAAGCTACTATAACTAAAAGACAAATATTTCACTCTGAGGAAAATTTCTAGAAAGTAATCCTCTTGTTCCTGAGAATGTGTAGTTACAACAACATACATAAACACAGCGCGATGAAGTCCTAACGGATAAGATGCATAACAAAATCTTTTTTTTCCAATTTGATATACATCTTTTATTTCAAAACTGTTACTTAATATATAAAAAAAATTATATGAAATTTATATAGCGCCATCCCATATATATATATATATATAGAAGACAAAAGATCAAAAATATATATCGATGATAGACTGTTACCAGCTATACTGTGAGGACAAAGGAATTACTAAATCTGATATCCGTCATTTTGACGCTTAAATAAACTTTTCAGAATATTTTTTAGTACAAAACTCATAAACCGAAATGAATGAAATATTCAAATACTACAAATACATTTTGAAATAATAAATATATGTAGAATTAAAACATAAAATTCATTCTTTATAAATATATATATATATAACATCTCATTTCGATATTTGCGACATGAAGTATTGTAACTATTTAAACTATTTACATTGTTCGGATTGTTGTCCTTATCTTTATTGTCACATTCACAACGTTTCGTCAGTTGTACGTTCTGGCTTTCTTCAGGTGATATTTTTTGAAGTTCAAATCGAACCCAGATTAGTCGACATGCATGCTGGTGTTTCTTAAGTTTGTTTATATATCGGCCCATTTCAGGAGATAAAGTTGGGAAGAATGTCTTCACAAATTTCATCGAACCAAACTTCAGAATGATCAACATACAGATTGACTATTTGAAATTGAAAAAAAATCACATGAAGATGGTCGGAGCGTGCAATGGTCCAAAACTTGCGAATGTGCAAATCAAAATGAGGACAACTGTCCGAAAATTGTAAATAGTGTAAATAAAAATTAAAAAAAAAAACAAACTTATATTCTATAATTCTAGTTTTGCGAAATCTGAAGTGAAATAAAATATTTTTTCGCATTTATTTAAAATCTAAATTATCTACTGATATCACTTTTAAGATACATCCACCGTCATATATGTTTAAAGAAAATACATTCTACTTGTTTTTAAACTATGTTTTTCACACGATGCTGAATTAAAATTGGAATATCTTTTATATCTACCCGAAAGTTGTCACTATATTTTTCGAATCTACGTTAACGTGTGTATCGTTCATTTAATAAGTATTATTAATTCTTTAAAAATAATATCTTTATTCTTTATGCATATATTTTCTTCGTTAGGATATTTCTCGTAAACTACGTAGTTCTGAAAACTTTTTTGTTTCAAGTTACGTTTTTATTTTATTTGTAAGTAAAATCTTATAGTGAATATAATATATTACTTGAGTACATACATCATCATACTGAAGTCTAGTTTCGAATGGACATGTACTTGAAAAATGAACATTTTCAATCTTATTAATGTTTATGATGATAAAATTTAAACATCTATAAAACGGTGATTTTACCAGGACAAATATTTATTTTAAATGACGTCATATTATAGCTTTCAAATGGTTCCATATGCTTCTTAAATATTTTGTTATTATCGTACACTTTAAGATTGCATATTACTAAATGTTCGTAGCGTTCATATGAGATCAAGTGACGATATCTCAGTACCCGAGAATTTTTCACTGTACACTTGATAAATTTAGTAATACTCTCTGAATCTAATTATTATTCAAATCTTCAGTTATTAGTTTTTAATAGGCTCTAGAAGGATATGTATATTCAGTCTATTTCATTTTTACTCTATGAATTGACACAATGACGATAATAAATATCTGACATATCTTTTCTATTTATTACGATGTACTGTTTCGATTTCAAAGTTTCTTTTATTTATTGTATGATACTTACCTCGCCTCCCCACTGAGATGTGATGTGACACATGTTTGGGTTTATGGAGTGACCTGAGCGTGTACACGTGGAACAGGGTCAAAATTTCCCAGCCCCCGCAATCGTCAGTTGCGCTAGAATTGGTATGGCTACCGAAACATTATCCAGTGCAATTATGAGGTACAGCCACGGTTGGTAGATATCCTGCAGTTGGTAATACCTCTCCAGCTGTGCTGGTCAAACTATCTTCATTCAGGCAGAGAGGATCCCCACACAAGGCTATGTCGTAGGGCAGAGTCTCGTCTCGGGAAACAGCTACGCGACACCATTTTATACGGGGTCTATTTGGCGAAGTCTACGGACCCGGAATCAGAGAGTTTGGCCATAACAGCTGGAGACGAATCTCCAATTGCAGGATATCTACCAACCGCTCCACACGGACAGATGTGGCACGAGGCTGAATTTAATGTGGCGTCTCCGTGCCCGTAATCTCGGCCAAAAAATTCCCGTAGACTCCATATAAAACGGGGTCGTGTAACTGTTTTCAGAGACGAGATTCTGTCCTTCGACTGGGGATGCTCTCTGCCCGGAGACAGGAAGTTTGACCAGCAGAGCGGGAGACGAATACCCAAATGCAGACCAGCTTACAGTATTTACTACTGTATTTATGTGAATGAGGACATACCCAATATCGTTCGTAGGCATGCTACTACAGTTTTGGTATAAATAATTGAATCAAAATATTTGGCTAAGTTTCATGTTGATCGCTATTCCTACGACGAACTGGCGGTTTTCATACTGGATCTCCACGAATTTCGTAGATTCTTTTATTATAATTTTATTACCTATTTCATATTTGTATCCATATAAAAATAGTTTTGATTTTTTTGATGTCTAGTCTATATTGGTCATAATATATTTTATACTAGCGCACTCGTTCTGGGCGGCCCTAAAGAAGAATTACTTTTCTCACTTCATATGTACTTTGCGAAATCACACTATCATTAGTTTTATTTTCATAATTTCTTTTTTTTATCATAGCTATATGTCTAGAGGAAGTACTTATAAGTTTGTGAATTTCCCAAAGTTTATCATCTTTAAAATGCCTGTCCCTTGCATTACCATCGTGTATGTTGTTTATTCCGGTTTCTTTGTGCTCCAAAAACATTCGCATATCACTCTCTACCTTTCTACGTTCTCCAACACACTCCTTGATATTTCTGAATTTATTATACTCTATCATTTTTATTCAGTGGTGACTTATGAGAAAGACATCCATTTTCTGACTAATGTTCCTTTTTGTATCGGTGCCAGATTAGTTTAACCTACATGCCAAGATTTCATGATATGCTTATATTTTACCGTTATTTTAAAAGAGAGTTTTCTTCGTTTTTACTTCTTTTTGTTACTAAAGCCCATACATTGTTACAGTTCCTATAAAAATTTGTCTGTTTTCCCTTTCCTTTTTAACCATTTTACTATCGTTCGATCTCCCTCTCTCAAATTCAGTAACCCACTCAAGCCACATACACGATTCTTTTACTATTGTTAGATCCTATGAAATTGTATCTGTGCGATACAGTCTGAAACATTTACTTTTCGCTCCTGCTTCAGTTGAACCTGTTTCACATTTAAAGTGTACTCTGCGCAGCCACGACCATCCTGTCATTGGTTTCTAATTTTTGCCAGATTTTTTTCAGTACTTTATTTGTGTTAAATATTTTAGAGTTTCATATGTTTTGCACCCACATCCTATGTAACCATTTTGTTTTTCTGTAGTTGAATCGATACAATCGGCTCTTCTGATTAATTTTATTTCTAATTTTGGTTTTATGTCGAGCCTGTCATCTTCATTTCCCTAGTGTAAGGCATTTTGTCTTGTAATTTTTCTCTCTCACAACACGTGTTGCAGGCCCGGTAGGGTGCAGTGCTGGTTTATTACTGAGTGGCCTTGTGCCAGACACCACACTAAACTACCGAGTCTACAAGCAAAGTAAAAAGATAAAAATGTGCGTGAATGAACAACGAAGAAATGTGGTTAATCCACACGTGCATAAAATAAAATATATTAAGATAGCCGACACAGAATGACAGAACAAGACTGGGTTTCAACAAGAGTAATTTTTATTAAATGCAGGAAAAACAAGTAATTTGTCCCGTGGTAGGGACCAATGAAAAAGTTCCGCGCCAAAATAGAAAACAAGATGGCTAAAGGCGGGAAATTTCTTGAAGAAGAAAAGTGATACCAGATAAGTCAATGTACATGATAATATTCATACAAGGAAAAATACTAACTGCGAGTTTTTAGGTAATGTGAGTGAATGTTATTGTTATGTACATATTTCTTTTCTTCCTTTTTTTTGTACTGGTTCAAAACAGATTTCTGACGAGACCCAAAGTGGACGACGGATTGTTATCTTGTATGTTCTGCATCGTCTCGGAGTAGAACTTTGAATGACGAGTCTCAAAGGGCCGAGGAATTAATATTTGGATGTTTTGCATCATCTCGCTTTGAATGACGAGCCAAAAGGGACGAGGAATTAATTATCTGGTGTTCTCATAGTCTTGTAGAAGAAATTCCGAATGACGAGCCAAAAGGACGAGGAAAAAATTATCTGGTATTGCATCGTCTCGGAAAAGGGTTCTTTGAATGACCAGCCAAAAGGAACGAAGAATTTTTATTTGGTATTTGCATCGTCTCGGAAAAATGATTATGAATGACGAGCCAAAAGGGACGAGGAAAAAAATTATTTGGGTCGCATAGTATTATTTCCTTCGCCAGTCAACATGAAATATTGACATGGATAAAATGAGTCTGCCCAGGTCAGAGTCTGGAACACAACTAACTTTTCTTGAAACAACAGTTTGTCGTTGACGTCACAAATTTTTCGCGGCAAGATTTCAAAAATCTAATTTGCATAAACAGGAGTAGCAGGTCGTTTGACTATCGACCAAAACAGTTACTACTGTATTAGACCGAACGAGGGAGAAAGGGGGTGTCAAACGCGCGCGCGCACACACGAGTGTGGAAGAAAGGGAGGAAACTCGCGCGCGCGTAAAATGTCGTAGATGGAATAATACATTATTCCACACAGCCCTCCTCCTGGATCAAATGTCGCAGACATTTGACTAATAATAATAGAATGTTTCAAATTTCTTTGGAAAGGTGACTTTTCGACCGGAGCTGGTATACTTAGGTTTGTCGAGAGAAACAGGTGTCTTAAAATTCTCCTGAACTTGCGGAGTTGATTGGGAAGTAGCATGAGACGACAGTTTCTCTATAAAAGCAGGTTTCAACCGATCTATCGAAACGTTGTCAGTTTGAATACCTTTTCGTATTTGGAAATATTTGTCCGCGCGTTTAAGAACGCGGAATGGGCCTGTGTAGGCCGGCGTAAGAGGCCGCTTAACAGAGTCATTACGTACAAATACAAATTCGCAGTCCTTGAGCTGGTGCGGTAAATAGATATCACTCGGGCAGTGCCGCGGTGGTGTATAGCATAAGTTTGCCATTTTAAGGCGTAAGTCCTGAATAAAAGAGGAAGAAACTGGTGGTGTGGTCACAGCTGGCGAAAAATATTGGCCAGGTAAAGATAACGAAGTACCAAATACAAGCTCTGCAGGGGAGCATTTCAAGTCATCCTTAAGAATATTTCTTAACGATAAAAGGATGAGGGTAATTCATCGACCCAATTATTATTCTCATGCTTCGTTGATAGCGAAGCCTTAAGGGTGCGATGGAATCGTTCCACCAGCCCATTCGCACAGGGGTGATACGCTGTAGTACGTATATGCTTTGCACCAAGGAGTTCAGTGAATTCCCTGAAAAGACACGACTGGAACTGTGCTCCTCTATCTGTAGTAACCACTTTAGGAGTCCCAAAAATCGAAATCCAATCGCGTAAAATAGCTTTTGCGACAGTCACAGCAGTGGTATCTTTGACAGGGATGGCAGTAGGCCATCGGGAAAAACGATCCACTATAGTTAGAAGGTAGGAATAACCATGGCAGGTTGGTCGGGGCCCAACTAAATCCAGGGGTATATTAGTAAAACGAGCATCAGGCTCGCTGAAGGTGCCCACAGGAGATTTTGTGTGTCTATGCACCTTACACTTCTGGCATTGTAAACATGTATTGACCCATTCGCGAATGTGAACGTTCATATTCGGCCAAACGAAACGGTCCGAAATTAACTTAACTGTGGCTCTTTTGTTAGGGGTGTGAGAGCCGTGTAGGTGGTCAAAACCTGTCTACGAAGAGACGGAGGAACATAAGGTCTTGGGGATTTGGATTTAACATCACAGTATAGGACCTTGTTACTAAAAGGAGCTGGACATTTCTGAAGTTCCAAAGAAGTGTCGGATAACACCTGCTTCAGAGTTATGTCCGCTTTCTGTTCGTCGGCGATCAAGTCTTGACTGAGTGCATCAGTATGCACGCCGAACATCTCAGTACGAGATGGGGTATCGGCAACAGTGTTATCCGAACCCTTAATGTACCTAATATCAGTAGTAAATTGAGATATATAGTCCAGGTATCTGATTTCCCTCGAAGTGTATTTGTCCGAATTGGTGGACATAATGGACGTTAAAGGTTTGTGGTCCGTAAAAATAACGAAGGACCTACCTTCGAGGAGGTGTCTGAAATGCTTAATGGCACGAAATATAGCCAACAGTTCACGAGAAAAGGTACTGTAGCGTGACTGGGCAGGAGAAAGTTTAGCGGAAAAGAACGCTATAGGTCTACCTTGAGAAGGAGTGACTTGTTCAATGACCGCGCCTATTGCTGTTTCGCTAGCGTCAGTGGTCAGGTAGATATCCGATTGAGGGTCGTCCTCTAAGAAACTGAGCTTAGAAAAATTGCCTAGAGCGGTTTTAGCTGCTCGAAAGGCGTCCAAGGCTTCACTCTCAAGTATAATAGTCTTATTCTTCTTCTGTAATAAGTTGGTAAGGAGAGTCAGAATGTTAGAACAGTTTGGAATAAACCTCCTGTAGAAGTTGATCATCCCTATAAAGCGTCTCAACTGTCTAATAGAAACAGGGACGGGAAACTCAGTGATAGCTTTAATCTTTTCAGTTATAGGGGCAATTCCATTTGCATCGACTTGATGTCCTAAAAATTCTATATGGTCTGATCCGAAGACACATTTGTCCAGGTTTAGACGAAATCCGTAATGAGACAAACGTTGAAGAACTTCGTGTAGGTGTTGTTTATGCGAGGCAGCGTCCTCGCTAGCTAGCAGAATGTCGTCAATGTAATCGAAAACAAAAGGGATTCCACGCAGAACCTCGTCCATAAGACGTTGGAATGTCTGTGCTGCGTTGCAAAGGCCGAAAGGCATTTTCAAAAATTCAAATAAACCGAAAGGTGTAGTAACAGCAGTTTTTGGGACATCAGCAGCAGCTACTGGCACCTGATAATATGCTTTGGCGAGATCTATTTTGGTAAAAATCTTTGCGCCTTGTAAACCAGAAGTGAAATCGTGGAGGTGGGGGATTGGATAACGATCCCGGACGGTGATGGAATTCAATCTTCTATAATCCACACAAATTCTATAGTCCTCCTTTCCTGTTTTAGGTACCAAATGAAGAGGGGAAGCGTAGGGACTGTCGGACGGACGAATAACACCCTCTCGTAGCATGTCGTCGAAAGCTTTCTTTGCGAATTTTAATTTGTTAGGTGCTAGACGACGAGGACGGGTAAAAACAGGTTGACCAGTGGTCTTAATAAAGTGCTGTGTTTGATGTTTAGTTGAATCAATAGATCCAGCAGGACGCAGGAGGTCCTGGTACTGATTCAATAAGTCTAAGTACTCTTTTATTGTGGCACGTTGCCACGGTGATGCCAGTGGTGGTAAGTTTAGAATAAGTGCCAAGAACACACAGTCTTGTTAAGTTGTCAGTCAGGAATGGTCGTTCATTCGCACGGCGAGATCATAGTGCGCCAGGAAATCGGCACCTAATATCGGCATCTGGACGTCAGCAACAGTAAAATTCCAAGTAAAGTCTCGTCGCATCCCTATGTTTAGGGTAAGGGACTTCGTACCGTAAGTATTAATACTGGAACCATTTGCTGCTTGTAGGCGGAGCTGGAAGGTTGTTTACGTGCTTTATCACGCACGGGTAAGACACTAATGGCAGCGCCGGTGTCAACCAAAAAACGTAAATTATTACGTGTGTCCGTCACATAAAAAAGGCGACTAAGTTTTGGTGAAAATGCCTTGCCAGCGAGATTAGTCGCTTTCACTCGCTGGCGGTTTTGTTTTCCCGCGACCGCAGTATAGGAACACGGCTTGGTGCAGTAATGAGCTTTAGACCCATATCGTCGGTGGTAGTATCACATAGTAGGAGTGGCATCCTTGTTCCGACTTGACGAGCGTGGTCGACTTCTGAAGCGCCGGCGGGAAGGGAACCGGCTTCGACCCTGGCTTTCTAGAGCTAATGTTAAATCTTTAACTTGGCGCTGCAAATCCTCGACTGTTTTTTCCAAGGAGCTGTGGTCCCTAGTCGCTTCAGCATTGTGTACTGGCATTGTCTGATTATCCAGTTGCGAGAAAATACGATCAGCGGCGTCCGCTAATTGATCGATCGAGGTGTTTTCGGACATTGGCGCCAAAATTTGGGTAATGGTGGTGGGGAGACGGTCCAGCCACAAGCTTTTTAATATAGAGTCAGCCATGGTATTTTTGCCGAGTCGGCTTTTCATATAACGAAGGAGTTGGGAGGGAGTCCTGCCATCGCAAGTTAGGTTGCTAAATAGTTCCCGGATTAATGATTCCTCCGTACGGCCCATTCTCCTTAAGATCGCTTCTTTTAACCGGGCGTAGGGTTCTACTTCAGGAACGGCTTCTAGGAAGTCTGAGACCTCATCAACAATGGCGGGTGGCAAAACCGCCACCACGTGGCCAAACTTTGTCTTTTGGTCAGTAATCCTTCTGACTGTAAAGATAGCTTCCATTTGCAGGAACCAGTTCTTTATATTTCCTTCATGAAAGGAGGGAAAAGGAGCGACGGCGGCGGACATGTTCGCCGACTCTTCAGAGTCACTAGACGTCATTCTGGCTATCGAATTTATGCACGTTTATATTTAAGCTTGCTCAAAAATATGTTGGCAAGGTTGCAAAATTATTACGTGTTCGAATCACGTCGGGGTCACCAATCTTGTTGCAGGCCCGGTAGGGTGCAGTGCTGGTTTATTACTGAGTGGCCTTGTGCCATACACCACACTAAACTACCGAGTCTACAAGCAAAGTAAAAAGATAAAAATGTGCGTGAATGAACAACGAAGAAATGTGGTTAATCCACACGTGCATAAAATAAAATATATTAAGATAGCCGACACAGAATGACAGAACAAGACTGGGTTTCAACAAGAGTAATTTTTATTAAATGCAGGAAAAACAAGTAATTTGTCCCGTGGTAGGGACCAATGAAAAAGTTCCGCGCCAAAAATAGAAAACAAGATGGCTAAAGGCGGAAATTTCTTGAAGAAGAAAAGTTACCAGATAAGTCAATGTACATGATAATATTCATACAAGGAAAAAATACTCACTGCGAGTTTTTAGGTAATGTGAGTGAATGTTATTGTTATGTACATATTTTTTTTTTTTTTTTTTACTGGTTCAAAACAGATTTCTGACGAGACCAAAGTGGACGACGGATTGTTATCTTGTATGTTCTGCATCGTCTCGGAGTAGAACTTTGAATGACGAGTCTCAAAGGGCCGAGGAATTAATATTTTGGATGTTTTGCATCATCTCGGAGGAGGTCTTTGAATGACGAGCCAAAAAGGGACGAGGAATTAATTATCTGGTGTTCCCATAGTCTTGTAGAAGAAATTCCGAATGACGAGCCAAAAGGGACGAGGAAAAAATTATCTGGTATTGCATCGTCTCGGAAAAGGGTTCTTGAATGACCAGCCAAAAGGAACGAAGAATTTTTTATTTGGTATTTGCATCGTCTCGGAAAAATGATTATGAATGACGAGCCAAAAGGGACGAGGAAAAAATTATTTGTGGTCGCATAGTATTATTTCCTTCGCCAGTCAACCTGAAATATTGACATGGATAAAAATGAGTCTGCCCAGGTCAGAGTCTGGAACACAACTAACTTTTCTGAAACAACAGTTTGTCGTTGACGTCACAAATTTTTCGCGGCAAGATTTCAAAAATCTAATTTGCATAAACAGGAGTAGCAGGTCGTTTGACTATCGACCAAAACAGTTACTACTGTATTAGACCGAACGAGGGAGAAAGGGGGTGTCAAACGTGCGCGCGCACACACGAGTGTGGAAGAAAGGGAGGAAACTCGCGCGCGCGTAAAATGTCGTAGATGGAATAATACATTATTCCACACACGCATCTGAGTAAATTTTGTCCAGCGTAATAAGATTTTAAAATACCTCATTATCAACCCTGCTCAAGCGTTCATTATCTTGATTAGAATTTTGTCATTTAATTCACCTCCTAAAATTACTCCTTTCTCTTTCAGTTTTATTTGAAAAAAAAATTCTTAAAATCTGTCACGCTTTATAGAAAAAAATATTAATACGCAATCTGCCACTAATCCGTTAAGTCTGTTGCAATTTTATCCATGTAGGTGAAACTTATTTTGATGCTGTCATTTGTGGTTAAATGGAAAAGGTTTAGGGATCGAAAAACTGCCGAGCACAGATGGAACGAATTTTCATTTTAAGATTTTTTATATTATAAAGGTTCATAGCTTATTTCATATGAGATTTGCATGACGATATCTTTCAGTTTATTTGAAAAAAAATTCTTCAAATTTGTACGAATTTATAGAAATACTTATTATCGCAATTTTAAGATTTTAATCCGTTTAGGTCATAATTTAAAAATGAATATCTGTCCCTTGAATTACCATCGTGTTAAATTGTTTATTCCGGTTCTTTTTAAATGCTCCTTTTAACCATCGTATATCGTTTATTTTAAGTTTATATTACTAAAAACATTCGGAGGCAGAGAGATTGTTTGATATCTCACAGCTGAGACGAATCTCCAATTGCAGGATATCTACCAACCGCCCCACACGGACAGATATGGCACAAGGCTGAATTTAATTGGATCTGTTTCATATTGAAAGTGTACTCTGCGCAGCCATGACCATCCTGTCAGTGGCTTCTAATTTTTGCCAGATTTTTTTCCAGTAATTTATTTGTGTTTGATATTTTACAGTTTCATTTGTTTTCACCCACATCCTATGTACTCGATGATTACGCTAGAATGCGATCAATGGAATATTATAAAAGAAAACGTTCTTTCTGACAAGATGCCTACTATCTAAAGAAAAAACAATCATAGTAGAACTACTAAAGTAAAAATAAAATTAGTAAATCGAATGGGATTTTCATGAAAAGTATTTTGAGAAACCCACAATATATAAAAGCATGGATGTATTCAACGTGATGTCAGAACTGGACTAGATGAAGATGAACAAAGCAATAGGTTTTATCGTTATATATCACGTTCTATTATGATTTCGGTGATCATTGCTATCCACATATCTATTTTTCTTGATTACATATTAATTCATGACTTCTTGATAACAATAGTGAAATGGTTTCTCGTTACCATTTTCATGGTTCAGTGCCCAGATGTTTCGTTCTCGTAGATTTTTACCCACTCAAGTCTACGAAACCCAATTTACGCAATTAAGAAAAACATAAACGTTGAGATATGAGATGGATCCGTGTATTTTAAAACGGTATTTGCGCAAATACGAACGCGAATTGTGACACCACTTCTATCCTCTGCGCCTATAACTATTACTCCGCACATATTTGATAAGGTTAAAGAAATGATAAATGAAATACATGATAGATTATCTTAGAAAATCAATATTGATTGTTCTGTGAATGTAACCAGGTATGAAGAACTATGATCTCTATCGAAGAAACAAATGGAGGAACCAGAAAATTCAACTAATAATCAAATTTCTAATCAATGGAACACATAGAGAAATTGATCGAAAAAACGTGCAGGATAAAATTGCCGTTTTACTTTTACGCTATTGAAAAATGAAATGCAATTCTCATCATGAGGATTATATCGGGTCGAAGGATAAGAGAAGAGAAAGACTAATACCTGTGTTTATTTGATTAAACAATTATTGGATAAATGTGATACTTTTCAAAATTTTAGAAAAGCGTGATTTACACAGAAATATATTAAGATAACTCCACGGAATACTGGGAAAAAAACGGCTTACAAGTTTATTGAGAACGAATACACAAAAATTGAAGTGAATGTACAACAACAATTCTTTTCTCAACAGATGTATTAAGTTTGTTCAGGACGAAGATTCTATATTCGTGTATTATTTAATAACAGAGATGATTCTAATAGGAATGGACACCATACCAATATTATCATCGACGGACGTAATCTGACCAAATATACCTTACACAGAGTCGATGAAAACCTCTGAAAGAAAACTGTAATTACTTTAAGAAAAGTTAATCAAAGAAAGAAAAAACAAATTATAATAAACTTTACGAAACGAGAATACATGTTTGTCAACAAAGATTGATCCTAAGGTGCCAGTTGCGGATCAGTGACATAAAACTTAAGAAAAATGCAGAAAATCTTGGTAGTGAAGAAACAGACGACGGGCACGTGTGGCAGAGAAATCCGAAGTCGCATAAGAAGAGCGACTCATTCATTTCAGAAAATCTGCAAAACTGTCTTCAGAAACATGGAAACTGTACTAAAATGCAATGTCTTTTCCTATATGTTATGAAATGTAGGATAATTCCTACAAGGTTGGAATGAAAACCTCAAGCGTCATGGATATTGTGGTAAGAAAGAATGTGGAGTATTCAATTGACTTTTTGAAAAATGGCTTGCAACCACCTCCCTACAAAAATGCGTCGCTGTCATATAGGTGGAACTGTCCAAACGTCCTCGGCCATGAAGACCAATGTTGTCAGCTCCAACTAGGTTGTTGAATGAAATACCAAGTACTTTGTAACATAACCATACAGACTGACTTGAAGAAAGAAAAGCAAGTTTGACAATGGGAAATAAGATAAAAAGAAATATCATATCATGTCTATAGGTGTAAATGTATATGACATTTTACTAAACCTGTGAAGCAGAGACTGGATGAGTTAGAAGGACTGGAACTGTAGATTCCATGCCATAGCCGAGGTCTCGGTGGATACTGAAAAGGCAATTTATTTGGCTTCATGTCCCTTTGTCTTTGGAGATGTCCCTAGATTTTTGGATATAGCAAGCAAATATCCGAATGAACAAGAAAAAAAAAGGAGCAATGACAGTATAGAAAAGCTCAAATCACGTCACTGGTGGAAGAATAAAGAGATAAAAACAAAGACACAATGCGTTTCTATGTTTTTATTGAATCGGCTTAATTTTAGTTTTACAGACTCTCTATTGACTCGGTGTACACATTGTAACCGTGTATAAATTATATCTGTGCATCCCCATACATATTTTAACGAATGTTTATACAACTGTATACACACAAAACAGACCATTCAAATAGCTAAATATCCAAGGAAATGTACCAAAAATTATGACTGTTATCTTGTGGCCAATTGGAAGCAACTGAAATAATAATAATAATAATAATGAACGATATGAAAAGCGTTGTAGGCTCTATCAAGAAAATAACGATATAAAAAGCATTGAAGATTCTATCGACAAAATAAGATATTCCAAACAGATCTCAAGACGTTTTACATGGAAATTGGAAAAGCAGTTATAGAAGTCAAAAAGCCAGCATCTAGAGAAGAAATACAAACATTTTTGAGAATATCTGGTGCAACCCAAACGAATATAATCCCAGTGAAGAATGAAGGATAAACCTGTGCACAAATGCAAAAATATAACCAAGAATAATGTTAGGCAAGCTCTAACAAGAAAAATATTGAAATCCCCACCAAATGACAAAGAACCCGTTTTACTCTTTATCAATCTGTCATCAATGCATAAGAATATTTGCGCAAACATTATCAATGATAATTAATAACCGTAAATGAAATTCTAGAATGGATCACTGAAAGTATTACATATCTCCTACGAAAACAGGTGAAACACGGTTCCAGAAATCATAGTCCAATAACATTTCTATCCACCATATCTACATTGATCACGTCTGACCTGAAGAATTTTCTCAATGAAAACAATACTCTTCCTCTGGAATAGAATGGATGTCGAAGAGTTTCATATTGTTGTAAAGATGAACTACTAATAAACAAAATTATAATAAATGGAAGATTTCAGGAAAAAGGTAGGAATATCAACACAGCTTGGATAGATTACAATAACGTCTTTGTGTATTGTACCACGCGCTTGTACAATTAAGGCCATGGAAATGTACTCAGTCCCCTCGGATGTATTAGATTTTCTTAAATATCGCATGAATAATCAAATTATACCATAATCACGCCAAAGTTACTGCTACTTCCAATTGCTTGAATATCCGAAGAAGAATCGTTAAAAGAGTCTCCCTGTCGCCTTTTATGTTCTATCTGTCCTTAATGCCCTTTTCGCATGAACTAAAGAGTAATAGCAATGGATAAAAAGCAAAAAAGAAAGTCTTTAATCATTTACTCTACATGGATGACAATGACTTTGAGATTATCCTCAGTACTGCAAAATGTTTCAATGATGACATCCCCATAGATTTCGGAAAATTAACATTCAAGAAAGATAATTACGGAAACACACTCAATAGATCTAGATGTCGTTACAAACATTAGAGAACTGGAACAAAAAAAAACTATAAATATCTAAAGGTAGCGAATGAGATGGAGTAAAGCATACCTAAATAAAAGACAAATTACGAAAGGAATTCAATAGGTGTGCGTTTGGTGTTTAGTTGAATTCACAGAACAGAATATCAGACATGATCACTTTCCCTGTTACAGTCCAGTTTCAGCATCCTTAATTGGACACTAGCTGTCATAGAATATTAGAACGCGAAAGCTTATCTCATGCAACCGCATGCAGCATCCTAGGCTAGATGTTGATTGTGAGTATGTGTCCAAATACGAAGTAGGCAGAGGATGAATTCAACTAGAACTGTCATACAAAACCACTATAATCGTTCTTCAAAGATAAGGGAAGCTACGGAAAACTGGACGAGGATCTGTGTCAGAGAAGATGACAGAAGTAAGAAATTGGATTCAGTAATCAAGGAAGCCAACAAATTCAAAAGAGAATTTCAAATAAGTGAAGAAGTGAAAATTAACCATAATACACATGCTGTAGCGGCAATGAACCTAAAAATGCAAATAAAATGTACCAAATGCAGAAACGATGTCAAGATTAAATTCTTCATGTTCGTACTAAACAAGCTGATGGAAACAAATCCCTAACCATCGGTAATTACGTAGTAAATAGTTAAAAGCTGAGACCGATAGTTCTATTCTTTCTGCACAAGTCTAATGCATGCTAACTACAACTTACCAATCACATATACTGACAAATTGTGTTGATCCGAAATGCAGATTTTGTGATAAATATCCAGACACAACTTACAAACTTGTATCAGGTTGCACGGTCTTAGCACCCACTGAATATAAACTCGGTATGCTGATGTCGACCAATATATGCATTGAAAAATATGCAACTATTACAGAAAGGAAACTGAAAGAATTTGGTATGAATATGACCCAGACCAAATTACGGAGATAAGAAGAGTATCATTTTTATGGGACTTTACAATACACACTAATCGTCCAGACATCATGATAAAATACCACAAAAACAGAAGGTGCTTTCTTATTGATAGTTTGTAATATATCTTCGAAGATCTTAAAAAAAACGATCAAAATACTAGTATCTTGAAGTGGAAATCTAAAAAATATAGCCCAAGCCTTATTAAAAAAAGATTCTATTTACAAATACTGCCGTGTGGGCAGTATTTGTAAATAGAATCTTTACGAAGAACGTTATCTATGTAAAATTTGTAGGTTGTAGTTTTTACTTTAACTTAAAAAATGCTTCATGGCCAATACTCTGCCTGTACCAAACAAGCTGATCTAGACAAACGTAGTGCAGAGTTGAAAGCTGAAACTGAAGGCTTTATCCTTGCTGCACAGGACCAATGCTTGCTAATTAGGGATTATCAAGCACATATACTAAAATATTGACCAAAACGCAGATTCTGTGATAAATATCCAGAAACGATTGATCATCTTGTATCAGGTTGCATGATATTGGCACCCACTAAGTATAAAACCCGACATGACAGAGTGGGCCAATATCTGCACTGGAAAATCTGCAACTTCTTCGGGAAGGAAACTGAAAGAAAATGGTATGAACACCACCCAGACCCGGTTACGGAGATAGGACCTGCTACAATTCTATTGGACTACACAATACACACTGACACAACAATCAAAGCCAACCGAGGATCTGTGTCAGATAAGATGACAGAAGTAAGACATTATTATTAAAGACCACAAACAAAAGAAGTGCCTTCTTATTGATATGGCAGTCCCTGCTGACTGCAATGTATCTTTGAAGATATTTTAAAAGTTGTCAAAATACAAGGACCTTGAAATCGAAATCTCAAAAATGTGGTATATGGGAACATCAACAATCCCTGTTGTAGTTAGAGCCCTAGGATTGGTTGGAAAAGATTCCAGCAGACTAATTGAAGGGATTCCTGGAAGTCCATGCCTCAAAGAGATACAAAAGATTGTTCTGACAAGTACAGCCCGCACTTTTCGAAGGTCTTTATCTATGTAATTTTTTTTTGTTCTTTTTTGTCAGTAGAAAGTGTCATGATGCCATTTCTAACCTTAGGTCCCTGGGCAGGACACGGAAAGAAATATGTAAACGCCAGACATCAAAGAAAAAAAAAATAATTGAATTAATAAGATTATTTGTCCACACTTTTTTATTATATGATGATTTTATGTTTGTTTCAGTAAATATGATCATGAAAACTTCTGTCAGATACAAACACATGAAAAGTTACGTTTGTCCCACTTGCTTTATGATAACGTATATTTTGTCCAACAATATATATATATAGTAATTATTAGCATATACGTTTTGTACAATAAATTTCCTTTAATTTAAGAATGACTTTTTCGCATACTATTTTCTTCTCGTCTGATTTTTCGGATCAAGTCGCATTAAGTTTTCACACAAGCAAAAATACTTCCTTCTATAATAATTTAAAAGCATTGAATAAAATGTAAATCTCATACATACTAGAGATGTACAAATTATTTGTAATGTTATAATGATATGTACGTATATATAATGAGAAAGATTTGGCGATATAATCAGAAAATCACATCTTCTTTCTGTTATCTGACATTTAACCTTTTTCCATAAAATTATCAATCAGTTTTTTTTGTTGTTGTTTTTTTAATCAGTTTATGCCAAGCAAGGTTATAATGCCACAAAAACTCATAGAGCTACTGGAAAACTCTGTCCTAAACATGGAATAAGAGATAAACTTCTACTTCTTTTCAAAAGAACATGGTGGAGGGTGGATTGAATTTTTCACACAGCGTAATTTTGATGTTATTTTTCTATCTTAGCATCTGTTACTACTTAGTTATTCTGCCCGCGCTAGAAAAGAATGACTAAGAAATAAAAAAAAAATTATAAAGACAAGAACTCGCATCAAGTAGCTTGTCTCATCCTTGATGGCTGTACTTGATAGCTGTTTAAAAACTCTAAGTCTGAGAATTTATAACTGTCGGAGATCATATTTTTATTTAGACTTCGAAACAAGCATTCTTATGGTGTTTTTTTTTTCTTTTTTGTTTATATACACAAAAAATACAAACAGCAATATTATTATGAATTCTGTTTTCTTAATTATTATTTTTCCTTAATTTCATACTGGAATGAGAGCATGTGGAATACAGAAAACAGTAAATGTGAATAAGAAAGTTACATCTCAGCTGACTATCGTTAAAATACAAGGAAGAAAGGAATGGAAATTGTTTTACAGCAAAGGTCAACTACTGCAAGTAATCGTAAATAAATTTCTTTAATGGAATGCATATTAATTGCACATCTTTAAAAAGACATTTCATGCCTATATAAATTCGTCAAAATTTTATCCAGTAAACAAATTATTTTCATTTCAATATTTAATTTTCTTTAAGAATCTAAGGCTCTGAATGTTAAATTGATCAATTTGCTTTCGGTGAATGCATTTAGTTTAATCCGGGCCAAGCATACACACATGTCTATAAAAATCACTTCATATTAATACGTCTATGTTAGGCATGGATAGTTTGTTTATAAACAGAATTATTCCTTTTAGTTTTCTCGTATATTTAATTTTATTTTCAGGAGTTTTTTTTATTGATTTTTAGGAGTTTTTTTTGCCTTAATATTATCACATTTTAAGTTTTACAATGCTTCAAGTGTTGTGCATGACGTTTTACATTCCACCGGTTTTTTAGAATCCACTTATATTAGATGTTGTTTATAGATTTCGGAATATATACATTTTTGTTAAAAATATCTTGCATTGTCTAAACGATAACGTGTAAAGTGTATTCATCTAGTAAAAACTGCATTTGTGTAAAAAGTAATGGCACGCCGATAATGTTTATTTTTATATCTGTAGATGGAACATTGGCATCAGCTTTTTAATAGATATACATTGTCATTGATCTTTTTGTAAAAAGTCACAGAAAATGTTCTATCCTACATTCAAACGATTATGTTTAGAGGCATTGAAAACTTATTAGTAAACACGATAGACATATATGTATATAATCAAATATTAAAAAGAGAGAAAATAATAAACATCCTCAGACAGTATGCACACACACACGCACGCGTGCACACACAGAGACACACACACGCACGCACGCACACACACATATATATATATATATATATATATATATATATATATATATATATATATATATATATATATATATATATATATATATATATATATATATATATAGACAAGGGGAAACAAGTATTTGTACACATACAAAGTTTTAATTAACAAATGAATAAACACAGTTTTCATATAATTAACTGTACACAGATGAAAAATAACTAAATATGTATAAAAAAACGATTTTTTTAATATTTCAGGGAATAAAATTTCATTTACCAATTTAATTCATGAAAAAGTATTCATACATTGCAAATTTCAGATTTTAAAACTTTTAAATTACTTTAATACTCTAGATTATTCAAGTGGCAAAATTTACAACTATTGCCGCCAGTTCTGCCAGTGTTGATTATTCTTCTGTTATTTATTTTCTTCAATTTCTATACGTGGTTGGCGAGTTTAGTGCAATACATATGAGTCTGTAGACCAAATGAAGATCTGTGGTTATACCATCGTTTTTTTGAAGGTACCTTCAGTGCATCCTATGTAAACTCTGTTTGGTCCACTTTCATCTTCGAACTTCAATCACCATTCAAAGAACAATTAATTTTGTCCCTGCAATTGCAAGATACCTTATTTCCACCACTGTTTTGTATATCTGCTCTTAAATTCCTCCCATTTTGCCACTTTATAATGCTTTCTAAATTGCCAGTGCAACTATAACTTAAATTTGCAGAGTTGTTGTTGAAAATTGTGTGCATTGCAGAAGATTTCGAGAATAATTTTTTATCAGATTAAAAAAAATTCTTCTCATATTTGTTTTCGCAAGTAAGTTTAAATGCGGGGTTGAACCAAATTATATAGAATTCTTTTTTCTTTTTTTCTTTTTATTACTCCTGTTATTTCTTTGTTTATTGATTTGTGGTTGAAAGTTAGATTGGTTTCTTGTCTTTGCCTCTTCAATGTAGTTAAGTATACTTATTTCTTTTCATAAAATATTTCCTTGAAAGATAAATTACTCGACAGTCTGTATTCAGTTGTCTTTGAAATGTATTTAATTATATTGTCAGGGTGTTGGGATTTAGATTTTACATATCTTAACAGTGTATTGGGGAAACTAAATATTTGACGATTTTCGTCTTCATCTCATATGTTACTTCAAAGTTCAAATCTTTGAAGAGCTTAAATAGCTTTTATCTAATGACACCGTTGACTTATTATCAGGTACGACGATAAACACATCATCTCTATAAAGACCATGCTAACCTATATGAATAATTTTGTTAATTTTACACAATACAAAAGACACCCATCAGCTCTGAAACCTTGGATTCTATCAAATGATCCTTAAGGTACACCAAAGGCAAGCTCAGCAAGTGACATACGTTTTTTATAATTTTATGACTTATATTACCCGACTCAGTTTTCTTTGGATTTATTAGGCGGAATTAATGTCAGTTATAAAAATTAGTTATTATTTCTTAGGAAAGCTTGCATTTCGTACAATCCTTGGACATTATCACTAACTCCCAACATGGCAGTGATATCAATAGGTTCATTATTGATATTTTTAATGTAGAAAGTCGGCGCTTTTCTGTAACATTTAGAAAGATTTCGAGCTCATGTCATATATCTTATTTGTTTTGTCGTCCTTAACTAAAATTTGTTTTGTTGTTTCTATATCCCTTTACTTTAACAGTTTGGTTTCTTTAGAAAGTACTTTTATACTTACTGAAATTTATACTATCTACTATGCCAATTAATTTTTTCGAAACCAGCTACCTCTTCAACCACAGGGAGGCATTTTCTAGTCTTAAGCTGTGATGTTTTTGTATTCTTCCTGTTGTTTCATACTTACGCAAAGCAAATATGGATCCCCATCTCACCCCATCTGAGGTTTCTATGTTGTTTAATAAAGTCAGCATATACTCATCCCTGTTTGGCATTGGAATATTCTTCAGCGAATGTTGGATTTTAAACTCTTGCATAGTTGTTTATACTATTACTGATATTCACAAAGATCAGGTTTTCTCATGGTATATAAGTTATTTGTTCCGTCGCCCTTAACTAAATTGTGCTTTATTTTTTCTGATTTCCTTTAATTACGCAGTTTTACATATATATATATATATATATATATATATATATATATATATATATATATATGTGTGTGTGTGTGTGTGTGTGTGTGTGTGTGTGTGTATGTCTATGTGTGTGTATGAATAAAGACAAAAGGAAAAACTATACTTTAACGACCCGTTGTTTCCTTAGATGTATTTTATCAAGATAGATGTAAGAATTTTATTCCGTAACATTTATTTATTTATTAACAGAAGTAAACTATATCATTAAGTATTTAAATTTAAGTACGCTCATAAATATTCTTCAGGCTACGATGAAAGACAAGATATTGAAAGTTTCTGATTTAACTGTTTGCTTTTAATTTTTTTGAAAATTATAATCATATTTGCTGGCTATGATGTTGTTATGATATTGTTAATATTGAATATATATTTTTGCATAGAAGGTATTAAAGAGTTACTACGTCATATTATGTCTGTTATTTTAATGATAATTTTACCTCTGTTTATAACTATATGTTGCAAAATAAAATACATTTTATGAGATTGTATTTATGAGCATGGAACGGAAAGTTTTCTGCCTGATCAAAGAGAATTATAAACTAACTAATCTGACGTGTGATTATTTGGCCACATTTCCTGTTGTTAGACATCCGATGATTAAATTATAACAGGTTTGTGTTATAAACATTTAAATAAATTTTCATTCAAAATAATTTCTAAACTTATAAAAAACTGCATATTATCTACATTGAAATGTTATTCAAAACTGAATTTATCCATCAACTAAACCGGGCATAAAGGGTACGGTAGAAATACCTCCGATAATTTAAAGTTTAACAAAAGGTCCAGATTAAATGCTATTAAAAATATTTCACTATTGTTTAAAGAACTGGCTACATTTTTTTCTGCATTTTGTTTTAAAAATGTTATCCTCCAAATCGTGGCTTCTTTTCGCTGTACACTGTTGTTGGCGATTTCTAAAGTTTTTCAATATCCGGAAGTTCGTGGGTTTTGTGGTCTTCCAGGTGGCTTTCATTCAATCGCTGAACTTGTGGACCTGAAATTTTAAAACTACACCAGTATCGATTTTCTATACAAAAGAGCATCATTCTGACATAACATGAAATATGCAAGAAAATATCTCTGGATTACAATTACAGATCACCAAACTTAAAACCGTTTCAACAGTAAATGTGTGAACAGGTCCAAGCAATAATGGCATCTGCTGGTATCTGTAAATAAATTGTAAGATATTAGCTAGAGAAAAACATCACTGTCCCTTTTCTAGCATCACTGTCCCTTTTCTAGCATCACAGAGGTGACAGTTCAAAACTTGGGAGATACTTTTGGCTACACCCTGTATGAAAAGTATTCTTTTAATATTAATCAACAGCTTACTATATTGTTTTTATATTTGTAATATTTCAAATACGTATTCACAGTATAATAGTCATTGGTATTTACTTGTGTTACAATGTGACGGGTGTCATATATTTTTATCATATATCATTTTATCATATTTAAAGATGTTTTACATAAACTTATATATAATAATATTGGTAAATATTCAAAATAACGGATCTCCGTTTCATTTAAACACAGACACAGACACACAGAGACATAGACACACACAAACACACACACATACACACAGACACACACTCATATATATATATATATATATATATATATATATATATATATATATATATATATTACTAATAAAATACTTTTAAAAATGAAATGATTTTCTCTGACCTCTGTTCCTACTTTTAATCCAAGCGATCAGATCCATTTGATGTTTGATTTCCAGGATGGCTATGCAACTGTCATGCCCAGCCAGACAATATCCGTTCTTTCTACTCATGGGGAATCGAGAACAACATCTCTTCTTGTCTCGCTGTACCACCATTTCATCTTTGCAGCAGTTCATATCCGGCGATTGTCTTTTCCTTTTTCTTACGTATTACATATGTGTCTTCTTTTAGCTCCCTTTTACGTTACTTTTGTCTGTGTTACGTCAACGTTTTATATTCATTTTAAATGTATCATTATTACATTGATATGGGAACTTATATACGACGAGTAGTTCTATCATTTTACATTCAGTTACTTTCTATCGCAAGATCTAAGACCATCAATCTTCGACTGTCAGTAAAATGCGAATCGAATATAAATCTGCCAGTTTATTGGATTTTCAATTCAAATGAAGAAAGAATTCTATATCGTACATTTGATATTCTGAAACCGCTTGCCTTCGTGAGCATAGCCGTAGGAATTTTTTATTAACAATTACCAATGCTAGTAGATTGATAGGCTTGATAAGGTGCAATAAAATGTGATTCAAATTTATAATGCAATAAAAAGTTTAATATAAAGTTTTCATATTATTTAATTTACAAATACTGCATTATATTCTTTAATGCTATTTTAAATTTAAAATTCTATTCTTCATCTAGAATGGTCTATCATTAAGAATTATAGTTCCTAGTAAATCTAGCCCCACCATGTCTATTTCGTCAGCATCTTATAGTAGCTCCTGACATTAGTTAAAGGACTGTTTTCATGTTTCACGGTATATATATATGCATTGCATGTTCATGAATTGAATAAATGAATGCGGTTATATTTTTTTAAGTCTTTCAACATATATAGTATATATCTATGACCATTTCTTGTTTTTGAATTAGAACATAATAAGTGTAAATGTCTTGCGTTATGAATAATCAAGTGTGATCACCTCGTGTTTCCTTACTCTCCTCTTTGAGTGAACTACTTCTGTTTACTGGGATTCTAAGGGTACACTATATACGAAACTTGTATTCTCAATTGAATAAACTATGACAAAAGTAAGAATAAAGCTTTATTCAACTGAGGATACAAAGCTCTCGTAGCTCTGAAGAGGTGAGTAACGAAACAGGGGAGACCACTCTTGATTATTCAAAAGATCGGAATATTAGCATTCATTCTAAATACATAAGAAAGTTACATTAATTACAATAACATACGTTTTCTAAGTCCAAGTGATAGATATAATATTCCAAAGAATATTTTGTACTCACCCTACCTCTTCCAGACTGATTTATTCTTAGGAATATTTCAGTTAAGAATGCTACAAAATGTTATCGGGCCTTCATGGCCGGATCTAATATAAGACCTGTGCAATAATGAATCTTTTAAACTTGAGGAAACTGATAAATGTGTTAGAAGAAGATAAGATGCATCAAATTAAATACAATAGAAATATGATTTACTAATCTACATAATAACATTAACAAACTATGGTCACACATACAAGTTTTTGCTAATATCTATCTAAAGGAATGTTGCAAATACGTGACTTCAAGTCGTTGGTTTAACATTAAAATATTTCAAATTAGAATGTAAAACGTAGCTTTTACGTAATTTGATTAATCTTAACATTTCGTCTAATATTTTGTTCAGATTAATGGTATAAACATGGTCGGTATAAGTTCGCAACCATTTATTTTGGAGATTGGCCGATGAAATAGTAAAATATTAATGTTGAAAGAGAAAAGTAAATGTCTGACGAGATTTCACAAGACAATATTTTTTTAATAATCGGCAACATTCCGTTAAGAGAACATTGAGAATAATATATTATAATTTTAGTTGGTTTAATTACATAAACGTTCAAAATAATAGACTCATGAGTAATCTGTCTTACAACGTATTTTCATATATTTATACGAAATATATATATATATATATATATATATATATATATATATATATATATTTTTCTAAATCAATCTTACACACGAACAGACACACATTTGCGTGTGTATGTGTGTATGCTGATCTATCTTCGTGTTCAAGTTTTTGCATTTTTTTTACCTGCGTAAATTATTAATGTCTGTATTTCTTTCCTTTTTTCTCGTCCCCGCCAACGGCCCGCTATACACTTTTATTTTTCAACCCAATTATCTGTCCACTTTAAACATTATTCGACCAAAAGCCAACCATTCTTTAGTTCCATTGCTCGTTTCTACTCTTTGTCTCGCCTTCCACTTCAAACACCATTGCTTGCCGTCTTTATTTTTAAACGCCGACATAACACCAATGATTGCATTTAATTACAGAGCATGTTCCACATCTGTACAATGTAGTCAGCACCACTTTCATAGGGTCTCATAGCAACTGTTATATCTAAATGAGTCGACCAACAATGAAATTTCTCTATTTTCTTCTTCTCCCTCAATGTAATGATTATAAGTATAATTATATTTTGGTCTAATATGAACACTATGAAATCTATTAATACATAATATTAAATGCTATGAAATGTAAGTATAACACAGTGACATAGGATGGGACTTTCACTGAAAATACTGATAAAAGGCGAAAACGCATTCCAAATATTTTAATCATTACATTGCATTTTTGACTCAACTGACAGATGACTGGCAGAGATAAATCAACATTTGACCTTTAAAAAACCTATTTCATGATAAGATTGTATTTAAAGTGATAGGCTAGGATGTTCTCGACCTGATCAAGAAAATTACTAAAAAATTAACAAATCTGATGTTTTCTTATTTGCTCATATTTTCCGATTACGTTATAACTTGTTTGTGTTGCAAAAGTTTGAAAAGATTTTTTTTTTGGCAAAAAAAATTTTTAAATTTAAAACTTATTTGTCATACTTATTGCAGGCTGAAATATTCATAGACTATGATATACTGATGCTAGATCTGTGAAATCTTGCAAGGTTTAATTCCAACTTTTATTAAAAACCGCATCTAATCCTTCCAGGTAAACTGATATCTGACTGTTCAAAAATATTAATCATCCTGTTGGTGAAAAACGTCATCAACAGCAGATATTCCAGTATCAAAACTGAGATAATGGTTCCCAGACAGGTGTTTTTCATGTTGGGGAACAGATGATAGTCAAGGCAGGATATTATGGAGGGTGATTAACGAGGTCAAAAACCCAGTTACGCCCAACAGCTATTGAAACCAAGCATTAACTTGATGTAACAAGAACACCTTCATCAGTTTCCCTGAGATTTTAGTATTAGTCTTTCGTAACTTTCTCGGCAACTTCGCATAGTACCCGCTAGTGACGGCGTGGTCCTTCTGAAGGTAGTGAATAGACGCAATGATTTTTGCATCCCAATAAACTGAGGTCATCACAGTCCCTGCAGATGAAATGAACTTGGCTTCTTTGGAAGATGTGAGCAGAGATGTTCCAAAGTGATTGACCAATCAGTCATCCTAGGTTAGGTAAAGCTAATGGAAATCACCTGGATTTGCCTCATACAAAGTTAAAGTTTCCCGTAATGTGCTCAGACTGATGGGCGTTTGATCATTTAACAAAAGCCATGACATCACCCAAACAGAAACTTTTGTCATGCCAAGTTCATTGTGCAGAATATTACTCACAGGATATGCTAACAGCTTTTACTATTGGATTTATAGTCAATCGCCTGTAGTGTACAAGGTCACTATTGTCAACGGTGGTGGCAGTTATAGGGCGTCCAGATCATATATAATCTTCAAGGCTAATTTCCCCTTCTACATTAAGCTGCCCATTTTTTTTTGTATTTTTGATCATTTTCCCTAATGGTTATTTCAAAGCTATATCTGCATGATTTTCCTTGGGAGCTAAACCCTTTCTCTGTATGTAAATTATATAAGCACGATTCCAAATTTCGTCCATTTTTGAACGGAAATGCTAACAGTTACTTTTGAAGTCTTCCTTGAACGGTCAAATGTCAATTTACTTGGAACAAAACAATGCAGATATTTATAAGAGGAAGTGAAATTGATGAATGCATAATTTAACAGCGCTATATATACCATGTCCTTTCAGAAGTAATCAAAATTCTAAAGTGTTTTTTTTTTAAATGGGTAGTATTTTATATAAATGTTCACTGTATAATACGCATTGATATTTACTTGTGATAGAATAGATTCTGTGATGTATGGCATATAGCTTTGTCAGTTTTATATATTTTTATTCACAGAGAATATTCGAAATAACAACTCTTCGTTTCTCTCACTGTAATTTCTCTAATTTTATGAACAAAACTCCTACTTCAAAAGCAATATAAATATCACTATTATTCTAATTGGCATATATTCACGATGTCCAGTATCAACGAGAAATCAAGTAGCTTCCTGTCTATATAATCAATTAAATAAAGTGAGAAAAAAATGCCATAATCATTGACATCGCTATTCTTGTTATATACCAATTCCATAACACTTAACGTTCATCAACACTTCCATTGTATATTCAGTCCTACAATCACAGTAATCATTGCCATAAGATGTTCAGTAAGTACAGACAAACTCATCAGTGTATATTCAAGATTTCATCATCAAAACGAACACACAAAACCATCTTTGTACCATCTTCATAACCAATATTATCTGATTAGTCCAAGTTTAAAATATAGCTTAATTAATTGGAAAAGAAATGGTACGAAAATTATTTAAGGTATTTGCCTTGCTTAATAATTCTTCAGGCGATCACTATTAGAAACAGTAAACAAAAATGTTAGTGGCGAATCTTCCGCCTGGTTTATTACTATGCATGACTTTATCTGTTCTTACCAGATGTCTAGGGGTCATTGACAAATACATTACTTCAAGTTCATATTTTTCTTTTCTCACTATACTCGCAAGAAACTCCGATATCCGTGTAATTTCAACACTTTGTGGCATTCCTTACTTAACCATTCTGTATTTCGTTGTTTTGGGACCAATTCCAAGTCTACATAAATCCCGAGCAATTTACATGGATTTCTATAGATTTTCAGTCTGCTTCAGTTTAAATCCACGATATGATTTTTTTTTCTTATTTGTAAATTCCGAACCAGTTTTCTCACCCGCATGCCGTAGCGACCCGGGTGCAAAAATCTCAAAATATTTTGGGGTTTTTAAAGCAGTCTTTCTGTTTTTGTTAATACCATATGTTTACATGTTCACATGCAATACTTTTTACAGAGTTCTTAGTATAAGACTGTTGCCGCCACTCTGGAATTCTTTTTGTAGTGCGGTATCTTGTTTTATTCATTGATTATGTGTTTACATATTTACATATTCTTCACATTATTCAATAATTCATTGTGTGCCGTCTTAAAAAAAAGAAAAAGAAAAGAGGTTCATAAATGTTGCTTAAGTTAGGGAGGCAGAAGTCCCGTTCGTACGATTGACTTGTCTTGTTTAACGGCATATGAACATTTTCCAGATAAGTGTAGGGCCGACTTCTGCCATTTTGATAAACAATACATAGGTAGACAAATGTCCGCTTTGCAAGAGAGTCGGAAAATGTTTACAAGCCTGGTGGGCATAAGATTTACAATATGTACCCAAGTGAGGGTTTAATGAGTGTTAAAAAGTTAGACATAGATCATATTTGAAGAACGTCAAAAGGTAAATATTGTTTTGTTTTGCATATGAGTCATCTGTGCGGTGATTTGTACCAGTCAGGCAGGTAGCCTATGTTACGCTAAGCGGGTTGGCTCGTTGTTGTCGGCTATTACTCTTCAGTTCAGAGATGTAGCCGGTGTATTTTTTATACTTCAACAGACTGTGCAACGATTGAAATGTGAGATACAAACTACATATACACACATACAGAAACACACGTACACACGTATACAGACGCCCCCTATATATATATATATATATATATATAATATCATATCAATCCATGCAAGGCAATAAAGCCACTAAGACACAAGGGCTTGCTGGGTGTGAAAGAATAAAAACGAGAAAGAATTTATGTTACGAGAACATTTGAAAAGTAATCAAGAAGATAATGATTAACATTGGATTTAAATTTTTAAAGGCCAAATTTTCCTGGAAAGCATTGAGTCGGTAGGGAGTTCTATATGCGTGAAATGCGATAAAAGAATCAATTAACTTAGAACTTAAGGTTATATCTTGCCATTTCAACATTTGAATTGATGAGACCTTGCCTCAATCTAATATTGTACTTAAACTCATGAGGTCTAAATACCATAGCGAATGTTCATCTGAACCATTACGAAGAAGGTATTTGTAGAAAAGTCACAGGGACGCTACATTAAGACTGTGGGAAAGCGATTGAACACGTGACACCAGATTAGGACTAATAATATTTTATCAAGAATTCCTAAATATACAGCAGGAGCATTCATATGTCTCAGTAATATGCAAAGCATGGATGAATGGAAGACTTATAAATATGTAAGATAGATTCGGGAAAGAAAGAAACGTTCATAGAAACGGGTCTAATAGTGCATTCAATATATTATTTCCACTTCATATCAGGCAAAAATCTTAGTCTGAAATGAATTACTCTCACGAAGGTTAGTGTCAGTCAGGCTGACGGGAGATAAGAAGGGGTCTTTCAACTAAGTGAATTTCGTTTTGGGGGCGGTAAAATTAAGAGGCCATACTTCGCCACAGTTAACAACAGACTTTAGATTAGATTTAGATTAGGTGGCAATTTGACCTCATCGAACTGATCAGACTTACTATCAAGAGAGTAGTAAACAGTTGTGACATCAGCATAGATATCAATTTGATTAAAATTAAGAGAAACGTAGTTCCAATGATATAACACTGAGGGACATCTGCATTAGGATAAAAAAGATCTAGAAGACGGCCCATCATGATAACCTTTATTCCGCGATCTGATAAGAAAGACTAAATGAGTTCAAACATTTATCCTAAAATACCATAGACTTTAGACTTGTGAAGAAGACCGGTATGCAAAACCCTGCCAAACTCTTTGGCGATCTCCAAAGGAACAGCTTGAACATCGCTATTTTTGTCTAAAGATTGATAGCGATAATCGATATTACATCAGTAGTTGATCTGGAGAAGCAAAAGCCATATCACAGTACGATATATATATATATATATATATATATATATATATATATGTGTGTGTGTGTGTGTGTGTGTGTGTTTGTGTATGCGTGTGTGTGTTTGTGTATGCGTGTGTGTGTTGTGTCTGTGTGTGTGTATGGTGTATATCGGCAGTAAATATTCTTTAAAATATATTTGGAAGAATAATCTCGACATTTTCTTTCTATCTAATTTTTTTAAATTATTTTATCCGTATTAGTTGCTTTGTGTAATCGGTAAATTTACCAAAGTTCATATTTCTTTTTATTTTATATTTTTGCGAGTAATTTCGAATGTTGCTACATCCGTTTTCAAGGATTGTTTTTTGTGTATGTTTTCATTTTTGGTTAAGATCAGTATTCTGATGTTTCCTGGCATCTTATTTCAAGTCATTCAAGATGATCTCATTGATAGGATCAAATTGGAATTTTTATAAATTAATAAAAATTTGTATAGACATAATTTGTCGATATCATTCAACCAAACATCTTTGAATATATATATATATATATATATATATATATATATATATATATATATATATATATATATATATATATGGGGGGAAGAGAAAGATAGAACATATGGGAATATATAGAGGAATTAATAACTGGAAAAGAGTGTGACAATTAAAAGCAGTAGAAGTAGATAGCAGAATTTGAAAGGTGAGGGTCAATGGGAGAACACATTTCTGTCTGACACCCTGGTCATATCCAGGAATAGATTCACCTCAGTTTTTTTTAATGTCCATCTGAAATTGGATATTATCTATGTTTGCAAGTAGAGATATTTATATAACTCTTGCGAAATCTTCCCAGGGACGTTTTTATCTGGAGAGTTTATTGAATCGGAAAAATGATCCTTATTATTATTATTATTATTTTTTCCTTTGATTTCTGATGTGTTCTGATTTCTTTCCGGGTCCCGCCCAGGGACCTAGTCTAGAAATTGCATCATGATATTTTCCACTGAAAAACAAATATTACATAGACAAAGCTCTTCGTAATGTGTGGGCTGTACCCGTGAGACCGATTTTTTTGTATTTGTTTAAGGCATGGGCTTCCGGGAATCCCTTCAGTTAATGTACAAAAGTAGAGTTGATGTTCCTATGTGCGACATTTTTTTGAGATTCGATTTCAAGGTCCTCGTAATTTGATATCTTTTTTGAAGATCTTCAAAGATACATTGCAGTCTATCAATAAGAAGGCAATTTTTTGTGTACGATCTCAAATAAAATTGTCTGGGCGGTTAGCTTTGATTGTTCTGTATGTGTGTGCGTTGTCTAGTCCCATAAAATTGTAACAAGTCCTATCCCCGTAACATGTTTCCTTCCCGTAGAAGTTACAGATTTGCCAGTGCAGATATTGGCCAACTCTGTCATGCCGAGTTTTATATTGGGTGCCAATACCGTGCAACCTGATACAAGATGATCGATTGTTTCTGAGTAATTATTACAGAACCTGCATTTTGCGATAACACTATATTTTAGTATGTGTGCTTGATAATTTCTAATTAACAACCACTGATCCTGTGCAGCAAGGATAAACCCCTGCATTACGTAGCCACTGATCGGTACGGGGCATGTCTACATCAGCTTGTTTGGTACGGGCAGAGTATTGGCCATGAAGCGGTTTATCTTGCAATTGTTTCTTTATCTGGTCGGTTACATTTGTTTTTGCTTTCTTTTTTATTTATTTTCAGCTTCAATCGGTGTATTGTGCTTTACTTGTATTTCTGCATTCATTTGAAACTTCATTTCGAACATGTTGGCTTCTTTTATTATGGAATAAAGCGCTTACTACTATCATGTTCTTTGGCACATCTCATCATCTAGTCTTCTGTGGTTTCCAGGTATCTTTGAAGGCCAATTGTTGTAGTTTTGTAGTTCTAGTTCTAGTTGAACTAATCCTCTGTTTCCTTTGGATCTGGGCACATACAGACAATCAACATCAGCTTTGGGATGATGCATGCGGTAGCAAGTGAGAAGCTTTCTCGTTTTGACGTCCATTCGATTAATGTCAGCTATAGTCCAATTAAGGATGTTAAAGCTGTATTGCACCATAAGGACAGCCATGGTGTTTATAGCTGATATTCTGTTTTTTTGTGTTCAGCTCGGTATTTAGTACCAGACGTACACGCCTGTAGTACTCCTTTCTTACCTTCTCCTTCATTTGGGGATATTGTATACCATCTCCTTCGCTAATTCCTATCTACTTATAGGCTTCATCTTGTTCCAGTTCCCTAATGTTTGTGAGAAAGTGTAAATCTATTGAGGTAGTTTCTATAATTCTCCCTCTCTTGTATGTTACTTTTGCATATTTATCCAATCCGAAGTCCATACCTATGTCGTCACTGAAACATTTTACAATATTAAGAAGGCCCTTCAAGTCATTGTCGTTTTTGGTAAAGAGTTAGAGATCATCCATGTACAGTAGGTGATTGAATATTTTTTGTCTAGTTTCCAACCATAGCTAGGTTCCAACCATAGCTGCTGTTGTTTAGTTCATGTGCAAGGGGGATTAAGGAGAAACAGTACAGAAGTGGTGAGAGGGAGTCTCCTTGAAAGATTCCGCGTCGGATATTCTGACAATTGGAGATGGAAGTGCCTCTGGTGTGATTTAGGTATAGTGTGGTGTTCCATATTCCTTTGTTGTGCTTAAGGAAATTTAATACAGGAGAAACTTTGTACATTTCCAAAGTCTTAAGGGTTCAAGAGTGTGGCACACTATTAAAAGCTTTACAATAATCAATCCACGCTGCACTAAGATTTCTACATCTCCTGCAATTTTCCAATAGCATTTTGTTTATCAGCAGTTGATCTTCGCAGTGATATGAACCTCTCCTGCATCTCTTCTGTCCGAGTGGATGAATATTTTTCGCTTCCAAAAAAGAGTAAGTTCCGTTCGTCGGAACAGACGTGATCAACCTCTACGTGGGGGAGAGACATGTTATTAGCCTATAATTTTTCGGATCATCTCTTTCACTCGTTTTTGGCATGAGATATGTAATGCCTTCAGTGATCCAATCCAGGATTTCATCAGGATTATTTACAAATGTTGATAGGTATTTTGCAAGGGTTTTATGGATTGATGAGAGATGATAGAGCCAGAAATTGGGCACCTTGTCATTTCCTGGAGATTTCCATTTTGGGGATTTCGTTAGAGCTTGCCTAACATTATCTGTGGTTATATTTTCCCACGCTTTTTTTCTTGGATCCATTCTGCATTTGGGTTATATTCCGTTGGGATGCTCCAGATATTTTCCCAAAATGTTTGTATATTGTCAATAGATGGTTGTGTTTCAACATGTATAGGTACATTTCCAATTTCCCTGTAAAATTTCTTAAGGTCCGTTTGGAATATTTAATTTTGGCGATAGAACCTGCACCGTTTTTCGTAACGTTTTCTGTGTCTTTAACTGAAGTTTCTCTTTCAGCATTTCCTTGATTGATGTAATTTCGATTAGGGATTCAATTTTATATTTCCGTTGATCTTCTAGTATTTGCGTGTGGAGACATTTGGGTTTCTAGTGAGCCCATCTAATATACAAAGCTCCTTTATTTCTCACAGAATTTTGCTTTCCAAGCATGCTCTCTATGTCTGCTATTTTTTTATTTTTTTTCTTGACTCCAAGCTTCCCAGTAACTGCTAAAGCTGTTGCGTATATGATGTTGTTAACTTCTGTGACATTTCCCGTTGGATTATCCGTTAAAAGTATTTCCAGAGCAGCGTTGTATATTTGTACAATGTGCGTATTGGACTTCGTCATATGATTTTTTGGGAGCTAGTCTCTGTCTGACAATTGTTTGAGGGTTAGTCTGCTGAGAACTTGAATGATGTGGTTTTTCGTTTCGGTCATTTCAGCGATATTATTATTATTATTATTATTATTATTATTATTATTATTATTATTATTATTATTCCGCTACTGAGTAAATGATATGCTTGTTAAGGTAGATCAAGAATCCATGATGGTATATTAATTCTCATATATTCTTGTTACCCGTTCCATGTTGCAAGACTTATATTTCAATTCGGATGAGAATTCCAATTATCTACTGCAGACATAACCAGAAACATCATAATTATAATCCTCAATGTTAAGTCCAAACGGTATACTACGACGATAACCAAACGCTTTTCGGTCCTCTCAACAGTCACTTTTATAGTTAGTCAGCATATATTTCCACCGCTGCAGACACCATTTTTGTAAATTGTGAATCTGAAAGAAATTTTTAAATAATTGTCGGCAAAACCGCAAACACAATTTAGAAACAAAGACGCCAGGAAAAAAAGAATTCCGATCAATCACAATGGTAAAAACAAAGGAAATATCTGAGAATAGAAGTAGAAGAAATTGATATAAAAAACAAAATGATGGTAAATGTAAAAATGAATAGGTCAAAACACAACATCAGAGAGAAATATTGAAAGAAATGGAAAAGAAAAATGATTGTGCCAGCAACACTAACAAAAAAATATGTGAGAAATGCATGAGGTGATATTAAAAGTTTAAAAGTGAAATAAAAGAAATTCTAAATATCAGATTGAATGCAATATTATAAGAAAAATGACTTTTTGTAGTTTCATGTTGTATTCTGTAAGATTCAGAAATATGAGTAAAATTTTCTATTAGACGACCCATTGCCCTATAAGATTTCCTGATCTAGATTTTCTCAGTATATTTGTTATTCAACAAATTTTTGATATGTCATTCTTCCTTTCTATCTATCTATCTATCTATAAATTAATATCCATATTTGAATTATTTAAATTGTTCGCCAGACCACTCACTTTCGTGTTTCATGTCCATTTTTCAAGAAATTTTTACGTTTCATATATGGCAGCAATCCTTCGTTTATGCATATATCATTAAAAACGACAGACAAGGTACTATGGTAAAGCTTTTTATTTAATTTTTCTTGTATTCGAACAAGAGATTTCTTTTCTAGAGAAAGGGTGTGTAAGAACTGTCCAAATGTTTTATATTCCCGAGCGCTTTCGGCTATACCTTTAGCCATTATCAAGGATGATTCGATTTTTCAGCTGAATTGAGTGTGTGCGTATAATTAATATGAATTTAGTTTTTGTAATGAGAACATTTGTTGCAAGTTACAGCGTCTCAGTAAATATTTTTAAAGCATATGTATTGTAAATAAATATACAGGATATTAATTGTTTTATTTCATTTTTGCTTCGTTTTGTTTTAATTCCATTTGATTCATCAACATGGGAGCTGTTTTGACATGAAGTGTCAGTTTCTAAATAACTCTGTTCGGTCCTCTTGCCCTTCCAATACATTTGGAGAGGACTATATATATATATATATATATATATATATACAGAGAGAGAGAGGGAGAGAAAAGTGAGCGAGAGAGATATACATTGCTACAGAGAGACAGACATTAAAACACACAGAGTGAGAGAGACAGAAAGAGAAACATCTCTTATATATACAAATAAAAGACTAAGTTGGAAATGATAAAAGTTATTTGGAAAAGGTGAATTTTTTTCGTCTGAGAAGGAAGCAAATTAGTGAAGCCTATTATTCAGAACGGTTAACAGGATCAAAATATAAGATTTTTTTTCTTTTATGTCAGCTTTTCTCCATTAACGAATTTTAATGTGAAAACGAAAAAATTTATTTTAGTATCCTTGGTTTATTTATTTATTTACTTTCAAAATGCTGTATTTGTTATGTGCATTGAACATTTCACTGACTATTTTTATGCGACTAATTGATTTGTATCAAAATGAAATAAAGGTATTTGCGTTAATTCCAAAAGAGTTTGATCTGAATAAGTTGTTTTCACTAATATGTAAAAATTCTTGATATAAAAACTCGTGTCATGTTATCACGCGTACACATTTTAAAACAATTATTATTATGTAAAGGATTTTAGCAAAGATTGCACTCAATGAGATTACTAGGCATCGAATACGCTCAAGAGCACGCACAGTGAAGCAATAATTTTCGCGCAAAGATTTAAAAATAAAAGTCAAGTAAATATTCCACCAGCAAAGGGGGAATATATAAAGCGTAAAGAAATGCAATTACAAAATAAAGATGGCGTATAGAAACAAAGAGAGTAGCGCGAAAGCAAATCGGATAAATCAAATTCAAACTGAAAAAGAAAATGTTCGGTTATTCCCCTTTGTCACGACCGCTTTCCAACCAGGTCTTTATCCAGGAAGATCTAAAGTAGTTTACCTCTTTTTCTTTTTTTATTCGTATATTTTTTTATTGACGAATGAAACAAACATTCTCTTTAATGTTATTAAGATGATAATACGAAAAGAACACTTCAGAACACTAGAGCTATCCATCACACCCAGTTGATAGCACACTCATATATTCATACGAGGAGGTGCTGATAATTTGTCGCACCAGTCTACTTATCAAAATATAGCAAAATGTCTAAACATCGAGGTTTCTCAATCAGGCCGATGACTTTACCGCAATTTCTTGTCATACACTCACACATAAATTCACATATATTCCTTTTACATACCTAAACTTATTCATATATATATATATATATATATATATATATATATATATATATATATATATATATATATATACGTTATTTTCATAGAGAGAATGCTCTGTTTTAATTAAACAGTATTAATTACATTTACAAGCCTTAATATTGGAGAAATCTCGTAGAAAATATGCGTCCTCAGAGAGGAATCAAATCTGTATCACATACGGAAACCCCCAATTGGCCTGACGTGCTGTTAACCATTTCAACGGACTTCCGACTTAGCAAAGTTAAAATTACTGCTTATGAGCACAAAAATTCGACAACCTTTCTCGATAATTCATTTCTGCTCCGAAACGTAGCTTAACGTAAACAATGACAACTTATATATGTTATATGTAATGGATTAAATCTGACAAATAGTTTAATATATTTACTGTTTGTACCTTATTTTTATGAATACAGCGTATTTGAGCAAATGCCCTGTTTTAATTAAACAGTATTGATTAATTTTCCCTGCCTGAATATAATATCGTCTGTAGCTGAATTGGTTAACAGCACGTCAGGTCAAATAAGGGTGTCCTTATGGAATATAGGTCGACTTCATAATGTATCAAGAGAAAATATATTAAAATATTCGTCGGACTAAATCTATTACAGACACACACACACACACGCGCACACACACACACTCATATATATATATATATATATATATATATATATATATATATATATATATATATATGTGTGTGTTTGTGTGTGTGTGGGGGGGTAAAATAAACATATACTTTAAATTGTCGAGACCACCTATATCAAATTCAACCAACCAAAACTGATCAAAAATTATTATGAGCATAGTAACAGTATTTTAAAATGTATTTCAGTTACTAACAAGTAACACATTTTGAAAATTATCAACTTGCAATTTTGCCATCTCTGGCTATCGACTTTTGTTTAAGAACTTTGTTTACAAAACCTAGTAGCAAATAACGGTTAATTTTAAAATAATTAAAGCGAAACGCGTTCGTACTTCTTCGCAAAATCACTATCTCAATATATATATATATATATATATATATATATATATATATATATATATATATATATATATATATATATATATCAGTTCAGAAATTCGTCTAAAATTACCGTAACGTTTCCGCTTCTGAAGAATAACAATATGTCGAATGCCTTCCTTATGTTCAATGCAACAACTCGCGCTTCACCATTCTTATTTAAAGCTTCGTAGACTATTTCAGCAATAATTGTTAATTCATCAGCAGTTGACCTAGACAAGCGGAAGCCATATTGTTTATATAAAAGAAAATCCTGCAAGGTGAGATGCTTAACGAATTAAGTGATAATTAGAGCCTCTAGTACTTTGCTAAATCGAGGTAGAAGGTTCAGTCTGGAACTAGCGAAGAGGATTTACAACAAGCTGGAATGCATGAATCGAATATTTTAAATAAGTAATCAATCCTTAAATCACTAAATTCGTAATATTTATTGTACTCATGTTACGTACATGATACAAACATTTTGGAAAATATAGATATCTATAATTATCTTTAATAATTTTTGATTAGTACAGGACAAGACTTCCAATTACACCAACTGAGTTTCCTTGTCGTTAAATGAGCCCAGACAATTCTGGATACATTAGCAACTTTTTATTAATTTTGATGGTCAGATATGTGCCGAAGTTTTCATTAAGTCTTGAATTTTAGCGTAGTTGTATTTAACATAATTTTATTATTCTTTTCTTGGTTATTTTACACATGCAAATGAAACAAATCCATTATTCATTTTACTTGGGATCGGATAAATATCTATGCAAATATTCAAAATCGATGACATTGGATATACTCTGTACGGTATAAAGATCCACACACACACACACACACACACACACACACAAACAAACAAACAAAATGAAAAGAAAAATCACTATGGTATGTGAAGAGTGCATCCATTGTTTCGTAGCCAAATGACGTGTAAAGCATTTGTTTACACAGCAAATATATATTTTTCAATGCAAATTCTCCATTTTATCAATGCACATTTCAAAAGTGACAATTAAACAAACATTTTGAACATAATATCAGTCTCAAAACTAGGACTCTCTTTCATATTTCTGTTTTTTGCATGCGTAGGCCTCCTGGGTATGACGATAAACTACATTCGGCAGCAAGTTCTCTGATCGGGAGGTTTTGAGGAGCGTCGAACCACCGTTTAATTGCTCGGGGTGGTAGCACCTGTAAGGGTTCCAGCTATAGGCATATAGTTAACACACATACCGAGGTCAAAATACTATGAAATTATAAAAATAGATTTTTATACTAAACAAATACCAGGAATACATGTTTAAAATTAAAACAATACCACCAATATATTTGATTCTTGTCAAAAACCCTCTTTACAAAAACACTTCAATGAAACATTATCTACAAACACATTTCTTACCAAGTATACATATTCTATTCATAGGAACATATCCTAAAATCCCTGTCATCATTAAATATCCATTTGAGATTGATATGTCTTTAAACAAAATAAACCAAACAGTATGTGTAGGAGTTTATTGATGTGGGACTTAATAAACCCATTTATTCTTCATTTTGTCAAGTCGACATGGAAATCCATCTTAATATGTTTATTAGTTAATATTATATCTTGGCTATTTACCAGTTTTTGGTTGCTGTTCATTTCTCTTCTATTTTCCCCTTTTGTTATTCCTCTCCTTCCCTGTCTTTTTTCAAATTAAAATTCATGTTTTTCATCTCACAATTTCCTTCGTTATAATCGTCATCGCGTTTTTCTTTCTCTATTTTTATATTTTATTTCTCTTATTTCAATTGCATTTTATTTTTGGCTTGCGGCTATGTCACGTTGAAACACCAAATCCCTTATGATAACCGAAGGTAAGCAATGTATAGCAATGTCAGTACCTAGATGAGTGACCCCATGGTATTACCGGGTCCTTTAAGCTTGACTGTGCGGGTCGTCTAATGGATAATGGATCGATATTCTTAATCGGATAACAAGAGTTCCAATTCCAATTCAATAACGCGTAAATACCTTTGAGCTAGGTAAGAATCCACATGTACTTCCCTCCACATACGTGTTAATTAGTAAGACTTGTATCAATATATCATTATTAACTCCCAAACAATTGTTAAAATTTAAATATAATTTCTGGTTTGAAATAACCAGCAAAGGTGTAATAAGGAGGGATCAATCAATAAAAAACATTTAATGTTTAACTTCACATTTTTCATTTTCTGTTTTCATTTTCCTACATTCAATCGTTCCCTTTTCATCGCCATAGTTCCATTTCGTTTTTTTCTCTTCTCCTTACTTTTGAAGCTCCTCGGTCTACCTTTAAATCTTTACGTTTATACTTATAGCCTCACGTCGATACATTTACCATATTGCTTTTGTCACCGCATATTAAAATAGTTCATCTTAAAAGCACACGAATGACAACCATTTGGTCTTCATTAAAACCATCTCATTCTGGCCACATCAATGACTCTGATGTCATTTAGTACAAGGCAATGTATGTTGAGTCTTTTAAAAGCCTTAGTATCCCCCTAAGGACATGGTGTTCGTATCTAGAGAGGTTTTAATGACGATTTCCTCTTTCCAAGTTTCCACAGAAATCTTTGAACTGTGCCTGCTTTGATCTACTCCTGACCATTTGGATGACGTGACCTGTGATCTGAAACTGGCTTCTAACTAATCTGGATATATTAGACATTCTATTGACAATAGGCTGTTTGCCATTTAGGATGTCCACTGGGACAATGCTTTGGCTTAAATTTCCAAAGACAGCATTTACAAAAGAATTAAAGTGGCGATGAATAGAAAAGGGAATGATGCTAAACGAAAGTATTAGAACTTCGACTAATTTCTTTTTCTTACATGGAAAGAAAAAAACGAAGTAAGGCAATTTGAGAAAGGGCAATAATATTATTAAGCACGTGTGCGTTTTTGTGTCATCATCTCGAATTCTTTCTATTTCCTGGTCTAAATACACATGCGAAATCTGATAAAATGAACTTTTTAAAGAAACGGGCTGCAGATGTTCGATTGCTTGCTGTTAACACAATCAAGAAATAACATAAACTTTATGAAGTTAAAGTTTACTAGATTTTTAATAATTTTTTTTCCCGTACGACAAATGTCAAATGGAAAATAATGAAAGGATAAAAGGTGTAAAAATGGCATTCACTATTCAGGCTTCTTGCCTGCGTTCGAACACCGATTACATAATAAAGCAATAAAAATGTATTTGTTTCTTAGGTAAAGTTTTCTTATTCAAAACTTTTACATTTGACTACGTCTTAGTATTATCTACATACACAAAATTACGCATGTGTTTAAATACATAGTCCTAAATACATATCTCCATAAATATACGTAATAGCTATCAACACGTTTTCTTTGAAAACTGACCTCTCGTTTACGACAATCCCCATTGCAGACACCTTATCAGACATATTTATGATTCTTTGACATCTACAGACAAAAACTGATACTAGAGCGAGAATTTAGATACAGTTTCTGGGAGAAAGTGTACAATTAGATATGATACTGAAATCATCGGTCTTGATGATTTCAACTGCGTTCTTGCACCACCTTCTATACGTTTTGAAAGGGATTGTCTATACAATTTCACAATTAAGGCTGAGTTAACCCACTGTATGATAAAACAGGATTTTCTCCCCAGACTGAAATTTTCAAGACGTCATATCAAAGCAAATGGGAAACAAAGGAAAACTTATTTCATGTCAAACTTTCAAAAGCGAGGTAATATATAATTCAGAGAAGAAATGACATTCAACAACAAGTCTTATTCTCTGTGTTCCAACAAGAACGGTAAATAGATTGGAATCTCACCAAATAGCGTAATCTGGGACGAAACCTCAGTGTCGACACCGATTGTTAATTAAAAAAATATTCAACTAAATTGTATACAAAACGTTCTTGTTTAACAAACCAACACATCGAGACATTTATTTTACTAAGCTTAACTTAGCATACGACTGCCAAAAATTATGATACAGTTTGTAAGAATGTATAATCGTCATATTTCTAATAATCTCCCTAAAAGTTATTCAATAATTTACTCCAAAGAGTGTATACCGTGACAAAGTTAATCGAACCATGCTTAAAGATAGGATTAATGTTACCGGTCTCCAGAATGATCTCGCTAATTATCTATGTAAAGTGGGCATGGCACTTCCAGGAGGTGTAAAGGTTAGCAAATTTAACTCGTACGATCACTTACGACTGAATAGTGAGTTCGATCCTCACTGGGTGACCCGTACTTTCGCCCTTTGTACTTTAGAAAACCACCTTTTGTGCGCTTCTCTGGGTGCGCTATACGCTTAGACAATCACCATCAATGTAAAATAGACTTCCATGAGCAAATGTACTCATAGTGGTAACAATTCAAGTTGTTTACACATTATTGAATACAGAGTTTACGAATATATTTATGCAAATCATTAAATTTAAAACTGATGTTATCAATATTTGAAGACGGGAAATGTTCAGTATAATTCTACTTGTATAGTATATTTTAATTATTCCACTATGTTTTCTTATTAGACTTATTTTAAAGATTTAACCATTTGCTTTTGTCATTTGATAATGAAATCGCATAATGCTATATTTAATATCAATAAAACAGGACACTTGTTCAAAAATATTATTATAAAACGAGAAAACACGAAAATAAAGAGTTTCGATAAATCTTTCGTAAATCATAGGGATTTCTAGAAGCTCTCTGCTTGAATTGTCGGAGGAAATGTTTTCGTCTTTTCAAGATGGATATCTACGAGAGCGTTAAATATACGCCAGTCACTGAAATGTACTCAATCAAAGATAAAGTGTTTATCAGTTAAGCGACAGCCCTTTTCCCTTGGGCAATCCCTCAGCTGGACACACTGCACGGAAAGAGCTATAGACATCTAACAGGAATTACACACCAAGAGTCATGACTATAATGGGAGATAACTGGTTCGAGACGCCCACTTTAATGTCTGAGCAATACCTTTATATAAAAGAGCGAAGGTTTGGCAAGGAGTCATTTTTATCGAAATCTTATTGAATTTATTATCTACTTGTTGACGGTTACCGCAGTTATGGCAGAAGTGCATTGGCTAAAAGCCGAAAAAATCTAGTTAAAAAGAAAAGAAACTGATAGAGTGCAAAAAATTCTGACAGGACGAATTACTGTCAAGGTTTCTGAAATGAAGTAACGGCCATGTTTTAAAAGAGACGCCGGTTTACGTCGGTCAGATCTGAACGAGCGCCATTTTGAAAGTAGGCATTTACAGTAATGTTTGATTGATTTATTTTGGTGTTTGAATTTTCGTTTTCGTCTCAGATTTTGGCATTTTTTTTCAATATTTATACTTGACATAACTTTTTTATGGAGATTATATTGTTGGTCTAAACTCATTTGAGTATGCTGGGCATGCCAATATATTTTTTACCCCGTAATTTTTCCGGAATTCTCTACTAGATATTAATATTGTGTTCGATTTTATATTTTTTTCAGTTGTAAATCAAATAAAGAAATACACAAACATAAATACGCGCACAATATACACACATCCTATATATGTGTATATATGTATTTATTTATAAATATATTCAAATCTATAAGATCACTATTATATATATATATTCTCTCTATATATAGAATGACATGTATTAAGTAAACTTATAATGTGTATACATATACATACATATATATACATATATATATATGTATGTATACGTATACACACACACATATATATATATATATATATATATATATATTGCGAGAGAGAGAAGAGAGGATAGGAAATAAATAGAGAGGTGTATTCACGCAGTAATCCTTCTCTTATACATGTTTCATAAAGTAATTGACTAATTAATTGTGTTCATTTTCTATTATAGCATTTTGTTGTACGCCAACAACTGATTCCTTTTGGAGTTTTGCATGATGCGACCTATTTTATCTGTAATTGATAGTGATCTCAATGGATATTAAAAAAACAACAGCATAAAAATGCACTTCGTGTAGCAGTTAGGCCACCACATTCTTAAAATTCTTGCCACCTGCCCAAAAGAAAAAAAAGAGTAAGAAATTTTTCACATAATTTCATGACTAGATCAGATATCAATGTTATATACACTGACCTCAAATAAATGCCTGAATCTCTTTAAAATATTGTGATTAAAACTCTCCTGAACAATAAGTTAAATTATTGAACAAAACTGACGATTTATTACATACCAAAAACAATTGCATTTTCAACAGATATATTGATAAGCGAAAATTCCGATTAACAGTGTAATCACCTCTTTAGTTTTTTTTAGTTTTTTCTTTCTTTCTAGCGATTGGGCCTTTCCAAAATATTTTACCTAAACAATGAACGAATTTAGAACATAGCGATGATGCATTATTTATCTATTAACAAAATTATATTATCTTATGAACATATAGAATAACATTGAATGTAAAATTGAATTAATTTATGAAACAGAAAAAAAAAAACATTCCATTAACTGTTCTCGATATGTTAAACAAAACATCATGAGTTGTCAAACTGTTTCTCGTAAATTCACTAATATAAATGATCTCACGAATTTTCTGCCATGATAAAAATTCTGAAATCATTATCGACTTCAATCTTTTTCCTTATTCATTTCATCCCAAGAAAGAAAATAACGCCACAAATAATCATTGTTTTACTGAGTTTGAGAGAAGATGAGGAAAAGAACACTATTAAGGAAAGAGAACAACAAAAGAACAAGTATTAAGAAGTTAACGACTAACATTGCATTTAAATTTTTGAAGATCAAAAATGAGCGAAAAGCAAAAAATCGACAGAGATTTCCACAAGCGAGACTTGGGAGAGAAGAAACGATTAACATAGAACTTACGGTAATATATAGCCATTTCAGTTGTAAAATGAAACACCTTTCCACCAATCTAGTACTGGACTTAATTTCATAAAATCAAGATAACATAGTGCAAACTTTATCAAAACAATTAACAAGAAAGTACTATTAGAAAAGGCACATAGAAGCTAACTTACATCAGTGGGAAATTGACGTCAGGACCAATAACATTGCAGATTTTTCTTTTTATTTCAGCAGTAATCTCTAAATATATATCAGAAGCCCAGGCCAGATGTGGCAGCAACATTCAATGCAAGAACTAATAGTAGATTTATAAATGTATAAGATAGATTCTGGCGTGAAAAATTGTCTATCACAACACAGTGAATGATCCTTCTTAGCAGCGGACCTACTAATTAATTGTATTTAAATGTACTTAGAATTTGTAGCCCTCAGCATTTACAGGATGAAGTAAAATACTTGAAGATCTTGATTATTTCATATATAATGTCCGTCGTAAAGCTCATCGGATACATAAAATTCGAAAAAATCAATAATATAGACCGATTTCACAAATCAGGCGCATAATATTAACTCAGTAACGGCTACAAGCGAAAATAATTTATCTCAACATAATATAAAATGTGTTACAATTACTCCATAAACAAGAAAATATTTCACAAAAACACTAAGAATTGACAAACTAAAACCTGAAGCATGACTGTTTAAGACATCCTAATGATAAATATAACAAGCAAAAAGATAATGAAACATCTAGGAATTTAAATAAAATAATATATGAACATAAAAGGAACCTTCACGAAATAACACAATCGATGCATTAGTCCTTCATTGTTATAAGTCCAACTATAATTTCGACTTAACGAAAGCAGCTTTAATTAAAAAGAGAAAGTCAGTTATTAAAGCGAGAATGTATAGAATGTCTCTAATTTCGATAACTCTTCCACGGTAAATTTCCGTTCAGTTTCATACTTTATAACAACTTTCTTAAAAAAAAAAATAATATGATTGCAATGAGAGTTATTTAAAAACAACAGCGCTAAAACCAAGAAAACAAAACTGAATGTTGTCGAATATTCTGTGCATCTAGAAAATATCGGATACTAAACAGCTAATAATTTAAAATTAAAAGTGAAGCTCCCGGCAACTTTAGCGTCTCTCTCGGTGCATAATTATAATCGACGTTATATAGTATTTCATTCCCTTTTCCTACTTGTATATGATTACATCAACAATACACCCAAGAAGTACTTTATCTGGATATAGGATTGTTTCCAATTTGTTATTTAATTACGCAGTTTTATTTATATATATATATATATATATATATATATAGTAGAGAGAGAGAGAGAGAGAGAGTTTATATACCCTACACCACCGTATATATATATATATATATATATATATATATATATATATATATATATATATATATATATATATTAGAACAATATCTTTTGATAAGGAGAGATAAACTCGAGCAGTCTACTCTTGTTGATTAAATAAAGGCTTCATTTTTTCGTTTCTTTAATTCCCTGAAGTTTACTTAGATCGACAAACACCCCAAAAGTTCGTAGGGTACAACGCCTGATAATAACAATGTTATTCCAAATGTAAATTGTTTAATTAATGACACAATTTGTATGTAAAAATGTTTTTAATAATCCAAATAAAACCATTTACTACTGCCTCAATGGTGAATCTGCCGAAGCTGACAAAGTTAACCTGGCCACTGCTCTTGAAAAGGACCTCTAATCAATAGTTTATGGGGTAGGAGATGGCTTGAAGTTTCAATACGTCTAGAAGGAAACTGCTCTTATTTAACCACCATGAGAGACTTTCCTGTCTGCTATCAGCATGGCAGATTCTAGACTCCTGGAAGAAACCAGTGCGCCTGCTTGGCCTCAGGTTTTCAGCTGACTTGAAGTGGAACTACTACATCGAATCAGATGCTCTTTCTATTTATATCGAGTTTCTTGACAAAATTAAAAGAACGATTCGCAATGTAATCGATCCTGACTTGGCATCTCGACTTCAGTCAGTTTCTCACCGTCGTGACGTCCTCACTCTCTTTTTATTTTACAAATATTTTCATGGCAACTCTGCTCTGATGAGCCTTTTCTCTGGTGCCCCTACTATGTGAATTTAAGTGCACTACTAGTTTGGCATCTACATTCCACACTTTTACTGTTGAAATAGTTAAATGTGTCTGCCACTTCTATTTCAACAGTTGCTTTTCTCGCACTTCCCGCCTATGGAACTCCCTTCCGTTTACTTGCTTACCGGAAAAGTACAATCTTCAAAGAATTTAATTGCAACTTAAATCGCCATCTTCAATCTTCTTGAATCCCGTTCATCTTTTATCCTTCCCTCCTTTCCTCTATACCCAGTCTTTTTTTTTCACCTTCACTTTAATTTGCTGCGTACTACTGGCATTCCCACTTTGCTTGGGGGTGAGATGTTTAAAAAAAAAAAGCACCCGTGTGATAATTTAGATACATACATTTTCACAGCAGCTGATCCTTTTTATTGGCACTTGCTTTCTGTTTCAACTCCGTATTTAGATTTTCCCTAAAGTTTACTTTCTCTGTCCAACATGTATTTGTGAATGACTCGTCTTGTCCATTTGATGATCGGATCCGACTAACCTCATTTTGCAAACAACTCTAGTGTATTAAATATATTCAACGTCATACAATTACTAGTTACACAATATATTATATATACGAAGGATTGCTGAACATGTTGAAGTCTTGATAGAGTTCAAAAAGCGCGCCTGTGTTCTTATTGGAGAAGAATTATTTTCCACGACCCAACCTCTCATATACAGGCAAGATGTGGCGACCCTCTTCCTGTTCTATCGCTATTTCCATGGAAGTGCCAGGACGAACTGCATTCCTTGGTTTCACCAGGTCAAAACTTCACGGCTAAGACCCATCATGACAATTCATACAACTTATGACAACTTATCCACATTTCCTGCGTATTCTATCGGCGAGGAGTAAGTTCCACGTGAACAGTTTCTTCTCGCGAACCACTGTCCTGTAACATAGACTCCCAACAGGATGTATCCGCGATCACTACAATCTTAACCTGTTCAAGTCTAGAGTTAACCGTTCTCTTCCCTCCTACCCATAGAAGCTACCCATTAACGTAACCCTCTACATCTAGTGCCCGCTATGCCTTGTATAGGGTGAAACTTACTGTTAAAAAATCCGATATAGAAAGGAGTGAACAAAGAAAAGTTTCTTGTTTGGTCAATTGCTTATATTTTATGAAGTGAGTCGGGCCGAATATCTATCTAAAGGTCATTGTATTTTCTCATCATATTCTCGGATTCCTCATTATACAAATAATGTATAACATATTCTCACATTGAAACGTCTTTTTTTATTTAAATAAACATGAAATTAGAGTCACATTTGTGAGTAACGCTGTGTGTTTTACTGAAATCGCCGTTTAATATTGTTATTACTACTCTTTGTGGTAAGAAACGAGCTCATATTTCTTTGAGATTATCAAAAAGAAAAGTATCAATTGTGATTTGATCAACACGAGTTTATTCGTGTAGCAAACAGGTTAGAATATATAAATTAATTATTTTATAAAAGTGAATTTTGTATTGAGTTTTTTCGATGTTTTTTTCTCTCATATAAGTTTCAAACAGTCAAACTATATTCTATTTTTTTTTTCTCTGGGAAGAAATTCAAATCTTTTCTTCTTCAGAAAAAAAAAACACGAACCTTACCTCTAAATCAATAAAATGAATAATTCTGACTCACCGAAATCTAACAGAATGGTGTGCAGTGTTTAATCGATTGCAAACAAAACATCGATTGTAAAAATGTATGCCCTCTTATTAGTCAATACAAAAATATGTACGCGAATGCTATTTGAACACTACATCACGCCTTCACACACTATTGGCGCGAACATTGAAGTGTAAGGCATAATTGCACTTAAAAGGAAGGGGTCATCAACTTCACTGATGTCTGTAGCCACTAACAAAATGCCTTAAGAAATTTTCTCAAGAATCCATAATGAAAACGACCTTTTGTCATAAACTATCACGACGTTGGGGAGCACTTATCTATCGATTTTGACTCACAGTCTGGTATAAACATTTAAAAGCAAATTTAATGACAGCCACTACTAGCTGTTCGTTATGAGGCACACCTATAAATATATAACCACGAATATACACAATACTCTCTCACATATATACAGTCAGAATCATTCTCCACATGAAAGAGATAAAAGGAAAATGACGTTTTGTAAAAGTGAAAATCATAATAAAAAATACAGTGATAGAGCAAAAGTGGTAATAACTGTGATGATTATGTTTTATTCACGTAATCTGGAGGGTGAAGTTATGGCAGGAAGTGCTTAACTTTCACAATGAAACGTAATATTTGTCTTTGTGCACATTTGGGAAGTTATCATCTCATATAAATGTGAGAAGCGATATATAGTTGTTTTACTCAAGGAACACATGGACATCCATCAAGGTTTACTAAATGGGTACGGAAAACAATGGATGTGAGGTGGTCAGTTAATGCTTTTCAACTGTGATGACGTCCCTTTGGTGGTGGAAAGGTAGGAAAATAGTGCTCTCTACAAATATACTATCGTGTCCTTTTATTTCCTATAGCTTTCGTTAAAATACAAAGGAGGTATTCAAATATTCACCGTTTATATATATATATATATATATATATATATATATATTCGCCCGGGAATACTCTACTATTTCTGAGAGTGAAGTTGACATCATCATGAAATGCCGAAATTCTGTTCTGATTTACAAGGATGAACAGTGGACCAAAAAGTCTTGCAACAACAATTTTGACATTTCTATGGGTTCTTTGGATTCTGCTGAAGCTTCGGACTTAGTTGGATTATTTCTTTTATATAATTTAAGTGCCTTCGATTGTCTAGATTCAGATAGTGTAGGATTGTATAGAAATGATGGATTATTAGTTGTTAAAAATTCGATTAAAATTAAGGTAGACCGTATTAGGAAAATGATCTATAGGGTATTTAAGGATTTAGGTCTTAAGACAATAGTTACTACTAATGTTAGACAAGTGGATTTTCTAGATGTCCCGCTAGATCTTGCTAACAGCATTTTCCAACCATATGTGAAGGTTAATTCCAACCCAATATACGTGCATCTTAATTCCGACCATCCCCCTTCAGTTATCAAACATATACCCTCTTCCATTGAATTTAGAATTAGCGCTAACTCTTATAATAAGGAGGTTTTTAATAAACATAGTGATTTTTACAATTTTGCACTAAAAAATAGTGGATACAAAAATACCACTATTCAATATAAAAACCCTGTTAATTGCAACCATAATAAGATAAGAAGATCTAGAAAGATTATTTGGTTCACTCCCCCTTTCAATATAATGGTTAAAACTAAATTAGGGCGTATATTTCTAAACCTCATCAAAAAACATTTCCCCAACCCTGAAACTAACCCACTTAGTAAAATATTTAATCCTAATACCCTAAAATTAAGCTATAGTTGTGCTGATAACCTGGAGAAGATAATTAAAAACATAACAACATAGTCTTTAACAAGTATAGGAATTCAAAAGGCTTTACTAATCAACAGGTTACTAACTGCAATACTAAATATAATAATAAAAATAACATCTTATGTAATTGTAGGAATCCGAATAATTGTCCACTACAAAATAACTGTGGGATTACTTCTGTAGTCTATCTTAGTACTATTTCAACAATTGAAAATCCAAATATAAAGAAGTTTTACATTGGTTCTACCATGAAAACATTCAAGGAACGCTGGCGGGGGCATATGCAATCCTTTAATCACAGTGAATATTGGTACATGACTTCATTATCCAAGTATTTTTGGAATCTAAAAGATAAGAACAAAACACCTACGGTTAAATGGAGTTTGGTTGAGAAAGCTCGGACATGTAACTCCCTATATGCCCCATGTTACATATGCCTTAATGAAAAATTTGAAATTATTAGATTTAAAAACAAGGCTGATCTCTTAAATCAAAGATATGAACTTACAGTTAATTGTAAACATCGTTATAAATTTAACTTAGTGTAGGGGTCGTATACTTTAAATGATAATGATATGTCGCTGTATTTTTAATAGATTAGTATTTTCATTGCATGATGGTCATACTTACGATATAAATGTGTATTGATTACCTGCATAGTGTTATTAGTGTTGGTGTATATGTGTATATATTTATGTATGTGTTGGTTAGAGTATTTGCACTGAGGAATGTGTAGGTTTAAGTATAAGTGTATTTATATGTTTATATATATATATATATATATATATATATATATATATATATATATATATATGTGTGTGTGTGTGTATATATGTGTGTGTGTGTGTATATATATATATATATATATATATAATGTGGGAAGGTATGGTAGATTAGAAGAGAAAAGGTTAATAATTGTTGATGTATATGTCTATGTGTGTGCCTATATATGTATGTGTGTATGTGTGTATATGTATATATATGTGTGTATTTGTATGTATGTGTGTATATGTATGTATATATGTATGTATATGTGTAAATATATATATGTATGTATATATATATATATATGTATATATATATATATATATGTAGGTATGTGTGTATGTGTGTATATGTATGTATGTGTGTGTATGTGTATATATATAAATATGTATATGTGTATGTATGATAACATCACGGCGGTATAATGGTTGGCAAGCATGGTTCGCTAGATCAATTGCGACTGAGTAATGTTTGTTCCTCACTGGGTGCCCCCTAATTTCGGCTTTGTGCCACGATATATTTGTATATATATGTACGTGTGTGTGCATGTGTGTATGTATGTGTGTATATATATATATATATATATCTGTGTGTGTATATATGTATATATCTGTAAGTGCCCTATTTTATTGTGTATGTATATTTATATTTAAGTATATTTCTGTTTGTATGAATGTTTTTATATATTTGTATGTTAGGCTATATGTATATTGCTGTGTGTTGGTATTTGAATGTATATTTATGTATCTATATGTTAGTACGTTTATATATGTATTTGGTTGAGTGTTGTTGTATTTTTATGTATGCATGTATATATTGGTAGTTGTTATTGTAGATAGATATATTTATATATATGTTTATTTGTAAATATGTATGTATGTGTATATATATTTATGTATGTTTGTGTATGTATATATGTGTGTGTTGGCACCTATTATGTATGAGTTTGTTTGTGTGTATGTGTGGGTATGGAAACTTTGGTATATCATGAATGTTTTTATATATGTAAGTATGTGTGCATAAAAATCTGTTTATATATGTGTGTATTTAGGTTTATATGTATATGTATGTGCATGTGTACTTGTTATCATAGATATGTATATGTGCGTATATGTTTATGTTTATATATTTATTTGTATGTATTTCTGTATGTATATGTATGTACGAGTGTATGTTTATGTGTGTTAATTTGTGTTTGCTGCCGCGTATATATATATATGTATCTGTGGGTTTCTTTATCCTGTTTTTCTTTGCCTAATATATAATGAAATTATTATTAACTTATATGATTAATAATATATATTTTTATTGATATTTATGGTTTTGGAATTTTCGTTTTAATATATTAAATAATATTATTTTTAACCATTTTTATCTTTGTATATTTGCTCCCTTAAGTTATAATTTAATAAGTGGTTAGCATTTATTTAATGATACTTTAAGTCTGAAATATTTATTGGTTGTGGTATCTGAGTGTCTATGTCATTGTCTGTGGATGTATGTATGTGTATCTATCGGTGTCTATGTGTATGTAGAGTGTATTCACATTTAACTCTGTGTGTGTGTGTGTATAAGTGTTGGTTTCCACGTCTCTTTTTTTCATAAAGGGCTGTAGAGATGTTCATGTCTCGCCCCCCCCCTGTGTGTGTGTGTGTGTGTCTGTGTGTGTGTGTGTGTGTATATATATATATATATCTAATTATGTCTGGGTACTTATGTATTATAATCTGATTGTGTTTTTTGTTGTTTTGCGCGTGAGTTTAAGACGGCATTCACACACTTTAAAATAAAAAGGAAAAGAAAGGGAAAAGAAAAAATATATATACATGCATTGTCAAATGACCGATATATTGTAGCGTCTTGTCGAACGTAATTTCAATGAAGAAATGAATTCAATAAACATATATATTTTTTTTTTCAATAATTTTGTAGTTTTTAAACTTAATAGTGATTAAATTTGGATTTTAAAATTGCCAGTTTTTAATTTTAATATTAAATTTTATCATATAATTTTATAATTATTGGTTAGTATAAATTATTTTAATATTACACGTATTTTAAAGATCTGAATAGCTATTATAACATGATTTCGTTGTCAAGCTTTTGAATCTTTCTATACTTTGTTTTTGATTGGTTATTCTAGCTTTTGTAACAATGTTTCCCCCTAGTGTAGGATCGTAAATTTATCTGAAACTTTTAAAACCATTTATTTTATTTTCAACATCATCACTTGATAAGACACAGAGTGTGTTGAAACAAAATGGCTATTTGTGTAGTGATTTTATAACATACTTATGTTATAATTTTTTTTATAAAAAATAATTATATATATATATATATATATATATATATATATATATATATATATATATGTGTATATATATGTGTATGTATATATATGTGTGTGTGTGTGTGTGTGTGTCTGTGTGTGAAGTATTTGTAAAAATTCAAATTTAGCCAGAAATACATCTGAAAAATATCAATATGAATAAACCTAAATAATGATATAAATAAAAATGACATGAAGACAAGTGTTCATTTTGTCTTTATTCATATCCATATATTTATGTGAATGTGTTTGTGCGCTCTCGTGTATGAATATATATATACACCAACACAAATGGGTACAGAAATGTTCCGTGCGGGTCTGCATTCATGCATATGAGTATAATGCGTATATTCGTGGTTATATTTTTTATAGTTGCGCCTCATACCGAACAACTAGTAGGGGTTGCCATTAAATTTACTTTAAATGTTTATACCAGACTGGGCATTAATGCAAAAAGGAACAATGACCAAAACTTAGAATACTGAATTTGGGAAGATGGTTCGTGTATTATGCAGTGTTAACATGTTTCTTTTCTGAACAAGAACACAATATTCGAGCCTGAAAGATACTCTCAATGTTGACGTCAGTGTCGACCATTATATTTACCTAGATTCTCTCTCTCTCTGATATTGAGCACTTTTTCATAGATATATCTTAAAATTATATCTGTTTATCACACACACACATACATACATACATATATATATATATATATATATATATATATATATATATATATATTTTAAGTATATATATATATGTATGTATGTATGTCTAAATGTAGAAGACAATAGGAAAACAATATTATTAGTCAACGCGTTTCGTCTAATGTTGTTGTGGTAGGATCCACCTAATTTGCATAGTGGAGTACCGACCATATAAATATGGTTGGTACCGGGAAGACGGTAGAAGGAATCAAGAGATTCAATCCAGAGACTCTGCCCGACTGCGACTAAGTCAACACATTCTCCAGGAACGGTCTTCCCAAGAATATACAAAAGACTATATGTAAATATTGTGTACACTTTCTTGTTTCAATACATTTTGTTCTAAGTACATTTTGTGTTGTATTATTATTCCATGCATTAGTCAAGTTTCAACAAATGTGAACATTTTCAAGGCAAAAACGACATAAATCTATTAAAAACAAAGGAACTATTAACACAAATAAAATACCCTTAGCAACTAGAAAAATTGTTGTTGATAATTACTTTGCTTCGTTTTTGCCTTGAGAATGTCCAAATTGGATGAAAAGCGTCGGCCAATAATACAGTTTTCCTATTGTCTTTTACCTTTATACATATTTTCTTTTTCCACAGGTCTTATATATATATATATATATATATATATATATATATATATATATATATACGCAAAGTGCGATGGGTACATTGTATTCAATTTACTTTTAGATATTGTGCATGCGCTTGTTTTTTTTTATTTTCCGAATGCAGACTATGATAGAGACAGTCTGGCACCGTCTCTGAGAAGAAGCTCACCATCATGTAATTCATTAACCCAATAATTTGGAAATTCCATTCTGTACTGCTTGGAATTTGCAACGAAAACTCCAATGCGAACATTTCAGAATATTTGGGCTACTTCAGAGAATTGCAAAAGAGTTGGATGATATATCCTGTCAACGTAATGGTGTTTAGAGTGATCCCTAGCGATGTCGACATTTTGCCACCACTAATTTTCCACAGGGTCTCAGACTCAACACGGAGGCCTACATCAATTGCCTCGATGAGGTAGTACTGCCCTGGATCAAGAGGTTGGCTGCTGAAAGATCCTATGTCTGGCAACTTGATTCTGCACTATGACACACACGCAAGATAACCCTGTCATGGCGACCATATCACACCTTGGACTGTAACATCCTTTGATGATTATGTGTTGGGTGCAGTTGAGCGAAAGACCAACAAAACTCATTACAACATCAAAGATGAAACGAAGGCAACGATTTTGCTAGCATTCACTAAATTTAACAAGGAGACGGTCCAGGTGAAATGCAAGAGACTTCGAATTTTTCTGGAGCCACGGTTGAAGTCAATGGCGACCTTATTGAATAAATTTACTCTCTAATATTTCAAGATGTGTTTACGTAATTTTGGTAAATACATCTGTTTAAATGCGATGTCGGTGTTATTTTCACTTTTGCCTAATTTATATAACAATCGCACGCTGCATATAGACGATAAAGGTATATGTGTGTGTGTGTATGTGTTTTTTTTAATCTAGTCATCGTATTTAATGAAATTAACGTAGATGTGATACATTATAGCAAAGACCGGATTTCTGCATATATTCAAGAAATGAAGTTTTCAGCAACATATTGAACTGGAATATTAGCAAATAACTTCTTTAATATGATTTCCAACATTTGCGATACAAAGATTGATGTGCTGTCCACATTGCCGCCAATTTTAACACATTCATACTTTATGCGTGCAAAAAGTATGTTCTATCTGTGATTTTCCTTGAGACACTTCCTTTAACATAACCTAGAAAAAGAAGTCAATTCTTTCTACATTCGACAAAAACTCTGTGGAGGTAAAATATATAGTTAATGAGATTTCCTCTGTCCAGACTTTAGAGACACCCTGCATATTGCAATTAAATTTCCAGGCCATATATCATTTTTTAAAACCATCGTTTTTAGGATAAAATGACAAAAAAAAACCGCATTTCCGTTCGACTCATTTCGTCTTTTAGGGCGTTCATGGACTAAATTGATATTTACGTTGATACGACTACACATGTGCACGAAGGAAAAGGAACACTGAGAATTTTAAATATAAATTTATTTTTTGTATATTTTGGTCTTTCTCTTAAACGTTTCTAGTTCTATCTTGGTTCCAAATTTTTGTAACTATTTTCATTTTCTCGTTTCCTCATACTATTTTCTTAATATTGCGCTTCTCATAACACAGGCAATATTAGATTTTATTATACTACTGATTTTTTTTTTACAATAACATTTGTACAGACCAGTTGATGTCGGTACAAAATTGCAGAAGCTACTTATATATCGTGCGAATTTTAGCTTGTAATACTTATCGTAATTAATCATTTTGCCCGAAACTTGTTTTCGTTTGTCAAGTTTTCTTTTGCTGCCAAAATATGTTCAACATAAGTTTTTAGTAAATAATCCCAAAGACATTGGTGATATAAACATATACACTCTATTAACACAATGTTCTATATCATATTTGTTGGAAGTTAATGTGTGCTTTTGACACCATATAAAGATTATAAATCGTGCAAGTTTTGTTGTATAATAATTTTACTCTTCCAATTTAATATTTGTGCAGCAGTTTTTTATAATTTACCATGTATCTTTGTCTAAAAATTGTTTTCCATTTTTATACGCATCTCTTTTTTAAGCTTTCAGTTTCCTTATTATTATGAGAAGACAGTGGGGTCTACCATAACTGTAGTGTCTTTTGGAAAAGTGGCAGCATTCTGCTTTGTAGAATCTATATTAATATTCTCTTGAATGAAAATACATCTAGCTTCAAGTTTCTGGTTTGTGATATGTATCACTCAAAACATATCTTCTTCAGTACTTTCTTATATCAACATGGCAGCATTATGAAATCTAAATGGACCATTACATGTATAGATTAAATTATTAGCCTCAAATATTCTTCCAATTTCACCCTTGTGTCATCCAAATTAAATTGTTTGACAATCAAATTCAAATTCAGCTTTTATGCCCAAATAATATAGCTCAACCTGCATACCCTAAACACAAGTTGCTAGTGGCCCACGTCGGCGTTTCGACATCGTGTCACCAGCGATAAACGCTAGTGTCATGCCACCCAATGGCAGATTGCTGGTTTGCGTGTAGTGTATTGAAAAATATGGAGATTGTCCCTGTTATGCATATGGCCATAGTTCTTTATATTATGTAGTATTTCTATCTAGCGATATTCACAACACCAGCTTCTTAAAATAATTACTTGTTATTCACAATTTTTGCCGGAGTTTGCACGTTGCTTTTTTGGTATACCTTTCAATATATCTACAACATTGTTAAAAAGACATAAGAATATGATTTGCTGACAGGAATATAAATAAGATATAACTGAATAGAAGAGAATGAAATATGAAAAATATATGAGTATGCATATTGAATAAAATGAAACGTGCATTTATGAAATGTAAGAAAACAATTGTTGTCAAAGCTCCATTACAAATGCAAATCAGTTTCTTTTGTAAGTAGTGCATCTATTCCTGCGCAACTTGTGCCAGGGGGGGGGTCACTGCTGTTCATTTTACAAAGTGACTTTAATTCTCGTAATTTAATCAACTTAGGTTGAACAGTAGAGTCTTCACGTTAGCTAACAAGATTACTATTGAGGCTAGACTTCACTGTCATGGAAATTAGAAGAGTTGCGTAATTTACGTCAAGACTAACTCATATAGATGCCGTATGTGTGGTTTATGTGATTCATCGTTCAGGTGGTTGGTTACTAATAGGAAATCTTTCTTTCCACTGAAAGCAAATTTCATTATAAAACCAAACCAATATCAGCCAGTATCCATAAAATCAACGTTATAAGGAAGATGATGAAAATGAGATAAATTTGATGATATAATTTTGGCTGTACGATTAAGGTTATAATTTTAAGAATGTTTATTCCCCATATCTCTCACTCTCCCGATTTTTCATAACCAATGGACACCCTGAATGTTAGGACTCCTACATATTATAATATAATAAGGTCGTTGGCAAGAGCTAGTTTTCAACAATAACGCGTTATCTCCTATGTAATGAAGAAGAACAAGTATATATCAGTGGGGACGAATCACTTCGCACACACACTCCTTCAAGAGACGTTATCCAACATCCTTTCTTGATCTCCGTAAACGTTCAGAAAAGCTCAATGAATGTCACTAGATGCATTACAACGGACGTCCTTTTACCAGACTGGGGATCAGCAGCTGCCGTAAGCAAGGCAAAAATTAAGGCGTGTTTGTGTGTGTGTTTGTGTGTAATGTGAATATTCTTTGAATATGTTGATTTAATATTCTTTATATTTTTCCCTGACATATATATATATATATATATATATATATATATATACACACATACATAAACACACACACACACACACACACATATATATATATATATATATATATATATTTGCCTAAAGAATATAAAATTTATTTCATATAAACATTTTATATTTTAGCACCATCTCCTCCCTTGTCAGAACACTTAATTCAGAGTCGAATATTAATCTCATCCTCTTTGTTTGGCTAAGAACTCACCGAGTTAACTTTACATGCACCCATACATAATATACTTACATTCACGCACACACATATATGCGTTAAGAAATTCCTGTTTATGTATGTATGTCCGTATGTATGTGTGTGCGTGTAGGTAGGTACGTATGGACTAAGCAATGGAAATAGTGATTGCTTATAACTTTCGAATTTAGCAAAGTGTTCACTGCGCAGAGTGAATATCAGTAAGTATATGAAAGAGTAATAAAGTTATTTGCTATCGTCTAGTGGACAGACATGTCTTTACTGGGAACATCGATATTCACCGTCCAATCAAGAACAATGGAAAAGAATCAAAATCGAATTTCTGATCAAAAATCGGAGCAAAGGCCAATGGTCAGTTTGGGCAGTGTCCATTACATCTGGTAGTGTCAGGTGAGAGTGGCAAGAAAGGGAAACTTCAACAGCCACGGGGCATCCTGTGGACAGGGAGTGTTCGCTACTAAATGGTTGCTTAGCCTGCGGCAATGATAATCCTGTTCGTTATTCTTCATTATACTTTCTATTCATTCATTCTGTTTCTCTTTCTTGTCTCTACGAATATACAAATGAGACACCGCTAAGTACGCATAGAGAACGTATCCCTCTGCGAACATCTATAAACATATGTATAGAGTTATATTTATTTATTCTTAAAGACACAGAGGCATACACAGATGTGTTTACATATATAATGATATTCTTATAGGAAATCAAATCATTCATATTCAATGTATCGTAGCAAAAGTATTCCTCTATATAAACACATCAGAGTACAGGTATATGTATATATTAGATTTTATATATGTATTTTAGATATATATATTAGATTTTATATATGTATATATTGGATTTTTACTTTTAGGATGATAACTCTATTTGAAGTATATGCAAATAAGAATTTACAATATATGTTTCAATATCAACTTTAATATTTGTGTATTTCAGCAATAATCACTCTTGAATATGTGTTTCATTAAAAATGGCAGAAGGATCTGTAATGTAATCGATCCTGATTTCTCTCATTTTCTCACTGACGTGAGGTGGCTTCCATCTGTCCTTTCTGCAAATAGTTTCGTGGCAACTGCTCTGACGGACAATTTTACTGTTATTAACATGTAAAATAATATAGTACGGAATATTGTGTTAACAGAATATATATGTTTATATCCACTCTTTTGGTGTCCCGAATACAGGAATTTAAGTGGGCTACTATATCTAAGTCTCACACTTTTACTGTTGTATTAAGTAAAGGTAAACGAATCTTCTACACCAGAAGTTTTTCTCGCACTTAACACCTGCGAAAATCACTTCCGTTTACATGCTTCCATGATTACAATATCAAAAATTTAAATGCAATATCATTCGCCATCTTCGGTCTTCTGGAATTCCGGCCTTTTCTCAATTCTCTCTATTCTCAGGCTTCTCTTTCGGTTTACTTCCTATAATCCCATGTACACTATTGGCATTTTCGCCTTGCTTGTGTGTGTGTGTGTGTGTGTGTGTGTGTGTATGTGTGTGTAGCTTTTTCATAAATATATAAATAAGCATTAGTAAATGGATTAAATTTTATTTTTTAACAAATTTTACGAAATTCAGGGATCACATAGAAAATAATATTTTCCAGCTTATTTTTTCATATCCCATGAACTGGTGCCAAGGCATATTTGTGAATAAGGTAAACTATTTTAATTCCATAAATCTCACAACGAACACGTCTGCTCATCTCCTGCACGCCTCTCTCCTCTATCTAACTCACTATTCTCTCTCTCTCTCTTTCTCTCTCTCGCTCTCTCATTATAGTGCATTTGAGTAGAAATTCCTGTTTTACACAAGCTTCATTGACTGATAAGGACTACGATTAAGTAATTTTTTAGTATTTTTCCTACATTCAATAAAGCAGATACTTTTCTAGACATAGCGTGTCTAAAATCTGTTCACATATCCGATGAATTTGAGCGCCTTCAGGTAATCCATTAGCCATTATCAAGAATTTTTTTTAAATGAATATATAGATTCTTATATATATATATATAGAGAGAGATGGAAATCGTTTGTTTTATTTTCTGAATACGGTCATCACATTGTTTCGTGTTCCTAGTTGATATTATCAAGAATTAGCTACTTTTTCTATTACAAAATAAAAAGAAGGCAACTCTCAATAATTCTAATTATTATTAAAATTTGGATTCTTATTTTTTATCGAGTTGGCTTCTTTGCAAGTATGAAGCAGTCTGTCACTACTCAGTGTTGACCTTATTGTCCAGTTTTATATCTACATGCGTTCTATCTCTTAGAGTGAATACTTCTACAGATAAATAAAGCTTAACTTAAAGGTATATTTTTATCATTCCTTTCGTTATATAATATATTGCCATTGTTTACGTTAAGATATGTGTGTTTATAAACAGTAAATCGGTCTTTGCTAAACAGACGCTTCTTTCTAGCTAAATGGTTGCCATGAGGGCTATAGGTTCGATTCCTGACAGAGAGCGCACATGTTCTACGAAATTTCTCGAACGTTCAGGACGGTAATTGTAATTAATAATGTTTAATTTAAAAGCAGAGAATTTATTTAATTATATCTATAAAAATAATATATACAAAGAAAATATATATATATATATATATATATATATATATATATATATATATATACAATTTTTGGATATTTTTCAATATGCTTGTCCTAGGCTTTCCATATATTGAACATTTTTGTCTTTCACCAGAAATTAAAGCAAACATTCGAACTTCAGAACGGCTCATGATCAGACATAATATACATTCATTGTCTGATATATTTAGTAATATATGTTTGAATAATAATCTGTTGCCACAATGCACTATATATATATATATATATATATATATATATATATATATATATATATATATATATATATATATATATATATATATATATGTGTGTGTGTGTGTGTGTGTGTGTGAATGTGTGCGTGTGTCTGTGTGTGTGTATATATATATATATATATATATATATATATATATATATATATATATATATATGTCTGCACGTATGTATGTATGTATATAGATATATATACACGACGGCTGCGAGGTTGTCATTAAAATGCTTCCTTTAGGAAAACATATTTGGGGAAGTGGGTCGAGCTGAAACTTTTCGCCTCCCCGTCGTCATTGCCGCTCCCATAAATAGAAATATTTATTTATCTGATTCCTCTTGTTTACCATTTTCTACATTCTGCCAAATAATAATATTTCATGAATAGATCAAGATCAAATACAGATTTAATCATATTATTTGTTGCTCTGAACGTCTCCATCATTAGCTGAACTCATTAATGCGGCATTTTCTGGGATTAATTTGATTGCGACTCAACTCAGCTCATGTGTTGCATAATAGTATGAACAAACCCAAAATTGCTGACGGGTTCTTGTTGAAAACTTGTACCCTGTCGAGAATGACATGCATTAGTTACTTTGTACTTATACATACATACATACATACATATATATATATATATATATATATATATATATATATATATATATATATATATGTGTGTGTGTGTGTGCGTGTGTGTGCATACATACATATTCACTAGATGTTGAATGGTCCCAAGGTCGACCCACATCCCGATATCTGACCAAATACTGATACATCAAATGCGTTTAGCAAATTACAATCAGGGTGTCTGTGTATTGATGTCAATGCAGTAATTGTGTAGCGGTTCAAGAAGTCACTTGCAACTGTGCTGACAAAATTGAAAACAGATCCTTTATAAAATGAAATTCTCCTGCTCGCTGAACTTATTGTGGTTTTCGTTTAAAAAAATAGAAGACATTACTTCCAGTGTGTCGTACACATTCGCAATTATTTTGTCAAAAAATCAGCCTACAATGATCGTGTAAATTTTCCGGTGAAAACTGAGGATTGACAATCATTTTGTCTTCGAGAAAACAGACCGATAAATGCTTTTACTAAAGGAACAAGCATTCAGAGAGCAAAACTGTAGTCACTGCTTAGTTTATATCGTAGGAAATATATGAAAAAATATTTTATTTGTTGATGGCTTCTATATAAGTCAGCTATTTATTCATTATTTTAATTCAACCATCTTCACATTTGTACAAGTCAATCTTTATGTGCTTCGAAATTTCAGTTTTGTTTTCTGTTTGCATGGATGCAAATTTTTGTATTCTTTTTGTTTTTTTATTTCCTTGTATTTATTTGCTTTTTTCCATTCCGCCTTTCTTTTTATTTATTTTGCTATACTTAAACTGTATTCAAGAAAGCAGTATTTGGAAGATTCGACTCAAGCTCTAATTGTAACTTGTTGACTTTCCGAAGTTCACATTCGTCATGCTTCTGCGTTTCCAAAAGATTGATTTTAGTTCACTGCAAAACAAGTGCATCGATTATCACTTTATGTCAGCCACGAGATTTCCCTTGACGCAAAGCTTTTTGTTTCAATTCCAATTCGGAAAAATTATTGGCGGCTTTTGCTGAACATCCTGATTGGTACATTTCTTCAAATCGGGAAATTAGTATTACAAAAATGTAACTTTCCATGAACATTTTCTTTCATTTGCTCAAATACCAGGAAGACCAAACTGTTATCGTTTTTGCTATCTAATTTTGGAATTTGTTAAAAGTATTTCTAATTCATAGGACTTAGTTAAGAAAATGAGATCAGAATTCACTTTAAAGAGATTACCATTTACAAGGATTAGAGAACTTTACACATTTTAAATTTGTGAAAAGTCATTATAAGAATTATCACTTTAAAAAAAATAGGCAATGTCAATAGCTATATACAGTCAGTCAGAATACTCTTTTCTCTTCCCGCTCATTATTAATGTTTCTTTTCCTAATCCTTGCATACCCAGTAACGCCTTATGTCTTAATGTCTTTACTGCCTTGCATGGAGTGAAACGGACTTAATGAAAACAATAATAATTAAATATATCTATAAAACACAAAACAGAAATATTTGTATGTCGAAAAAGCAATTCATTGTGTCTTCATGTCTGCAGACAACGCAGCGGAACATTAGAAAACGTCCAAATAGTGCCTGAAAACGTAAAATCCTTTTGAGATTTACTTTGTTATATGACAGGCACTTTTTTAATGCCGCACCCATACGAATAGTCAGATCTTAAATCAGGAGACATTTTTACACTTGGATTGATGATTGCAATTTGGTAGCCAAATCAGCAGATGCTACCATTTAAGACAACATTTATACAAGAAAAACCTCGAATCACGTTTCAGTCTGCTGATTGTAGTAGCGTCTAGAATTCTGTGAAAGAATACAAATGTTTCTCTAAATCACCCAGAAAAAAAAAACAAAATGAAAAGTACCCTAAAAGGAAACATTATTATATTAAACACAAATCATATTAGGCATTTTAGAATCGTGGTTGTATTAATCATTTTGAGTGTTGCATTTTCAGTGGATCATTGTTTTTCTACACACAGATACACGAATAAAATCTGTACGAAACCACACATACACACACACAAATATATATATATATATATATATATAAGTAAATATATATATATATATGTATATATATATATATATATATATATATATATATATATAGATAGATAGATAGATAGATAGATAGATATTACTACTTCTAATAATAATAAATGTGCATTCGTTTCTCAACGTATGGTATAACTATGTGTTTCATGAACGGCTTATACACACACACACACACACACACACACACACATATATATATATATATATATATATAATAAAAATATGCTTTTAAATTATGCTAAATTCATGGGTACAAATGCTCAATATAAATCTGGACACTGAACGCAATATTCATACCACGATTGAGATTGTTCTATGCAAGGCTGTTTTGCTTGGCACATAATTTAGGCACGACTAATTTATACATTCTGGTATATAATAGGTTAGACGAGAATATACTGACATAACTATAATATGACCCATTCTGCCCCAACTAACAAGTTGCATAACATTTATCCACTGATGTTAGTTTGTGAGGCATGAATAAATATATATATATATATATATATATATATATATATATATATATATATATATATATATTTTACAACTACCAATTCAACTATCAATAAATATAAGGATTTGTTTCGAACAAGATTATGTACTGAAGAGATCTCTATTTATTTATTTCATCAACAGTTTTAATTGACCAAGACTGGATTTTTCAAAAAAATATATATACATAACTGATATTTGTTGAATTAATTCATATCAACCATTATGACTAGTTTGTAGACTCGAGTCATCTCCTGACAACCTAATTGAGAAATATCTTTGCTGATACTAAGTTGTTTTAGGGGTTATAATTTAGAGTATGCTTTTCATAACCCGTGTTATGAAGTACGCTAGCACCGTTATTACTTCGGCAGCACATCTGATTATTGTAAAAATAAATTTTTTTTAATGAATATTTTTAGTTACTTGTTTGGATAATCTAGACGAAAATGAACTTTTTGGAATGGTAAAGTTTATCATAGCCTCTCGTACATTTGAATAGAAAAAATTAGTAGCAGTAACTCGGCTCCGTGACTATTTTCTTGATTATTTGAGCAAATTTCTTAGCGTTACAAGAGACGCACTTATCGTAACAGCACGTGGTCTAATAGCAAAGATAATATTACATCTTTAAAACTGCCTTTTATAGCGCAGAGGTAATTTTCATCAAATTTGACTGCGTAAAATTTTCGAACAAGACATCATCCAAGTCTATTTAAAGTTATTAATAGTATAACTATAATTAAACTACAAATTGAATGACATCCAGTAAAAAATATATGAATGGTCTTTCCTTGCTATGGTAGATGTCTTGCGTGTCCCAGGGATCTCAAGACCGAATCCTTCTGTTGTTCCAACTCCAGTAGGACCACCAATAGTGGTAAGGCCGAGTAGGAGTGGCCAGACGAACAACCCGAATTCCACAACGGCGGAACAGGCAAAAATCTTCACGAGCTTATCGGTCAGACAGGCGAAAGCGGGCACCCCAAGTCGGGCTCGTGTAACCCAAGATGACATTGACAGTTCTGGCATCCGACATCCTGATGAAACCAGGTTTGCAAGATCCCACCTGTCTCAATCTCATTTGAGCCATGAAGGTAGGGCTTCCGGTCGTGTGTGGACTTCTCCGTCGCGAGGATTTGTCCACTAAAAATTATTCCCGCGAACAGCGTTTGTCAAATTAACTTTGATTCATAGCCATCTCAGCTAACGCTAACGGTGGCTGAGATGGGTGAATAGCGAAAGAGTATGACGATCCTGATGATTGGATGCGAGCTTGTGCTGACGATAATTCAATAAAGTAAATGATGAAATCTTACACTATTAAGGGAATATTATAATACTGTAGAACACATCAAATTCAATGACATTGTTAAAAATAAAATAAAAATTCGAGGACAACAAACATTGTTCAAATTACAATTTTCTGATTGCGTTAATTTAACGAGTATCTTGAATAATTTTACTTGCATCAAATCTTGATTGATGAATTCTACAAGTTTTCACAGTTATCCGTCATAACGTGTCACTTGCAAGGAATTTGATTTATGTCCCAGAAGAGAAAAAAGAAATGAGTTTTGGACATCCTGTGCAGTTGTGATAGCAATTAGAAAAATCTATAAAATATGCAGGAATCTAATTGAAAATTCATAGGTAATTGCAAGTTGACAAAATATGCAATAGACGAAATGTTGACAAAAATATATATGTATCTATTGAATGTATATTAAAATACAAAGATTCGCAATAAAAATAGGTATATATCAGTATATATCACAACAAAAACGTTTAAATACGCAGATTGATTGAAAAAGTGACGACATCTAAACTTATTCTCATAATGAAAACATACTAGCTATGGGAACATGTATTTAATGATGTTATTATAAATTGTGAAAATCATGGTTGTTGAAGTAAATTCACTTCACTCTTTGATATACTTATATAATTTCATGGGTTCTAAAGTTCGCTCGGTCGTACATTTTCGATAACAATGTGTCAACAGAATATAATGAATGTATAATAATGGAGCCTCATTGGAAAGTGATTTAGTTAAAATGTTTGAAAAGGCCTTTTCGATCACAGATTGGGGAATTAAAAAGATGTTATATTCGAAAATGCCCGAAAGTAAACATACGTCTGTAGGAAGACTCGTGTATACTGTTATACCGCTTAGCTTCATCATTGAAGCGGGGTGCTGGCAAATTTCATATTAATATATACATTTCATTAATCAATAAAATGAAAAATAAGAAATAAACCTCAGCTAAAAACTTTGCTATAACTGAAAGTTTGCCTAGAGAAAAAAAATATCAATGACCTTCTTTCCAAGAAATTGCATCAACTAAATAAATGATCAGAGTACATTTCAAAATGCAAAAAGCAAACAAACAAATTTCTACTTCGCTACTAACTTCTATGTCATGAAATGATATCAAAAAACCGAAATTTAATAAACTTTACTCATATGACTAAATTTACGGTGGGGGATGTGTAGTTTAGAATAAACAAATAAACGAACATGAAACTTGTAGTTACGTTATAATGATGATTTTCATTCTCTCTCTCTTCATCTGTCTGTCTTCCTCTCTCTCTCTCTCTCTCTCTCTGTATATATATATATATATATATATATATATATATATATATATATATATATATATATATATATATATATATATATATATATATATATATATATATATATATATATATATATATATATATATATATATATATATATATATGTATGTATAGTTACGATGAGATACAGCACTTGACTAAGAAACTTTTTGAAATACCAAGCGCATATGGAATGGAGGCCAGCTCGGAGAAATCGAAAATAATAGTTAATAGTACAAATATCATCTGTGTCAAAATTACCATGAACGGGAATTCACTGGAGGAATTGTCCAGTTTTAAATACTTAAGTGCAAACTTGTATAAAGATGGTACCTACAACTCGGAAATTCGCACACGGATTGCAGCAGCCATAGCGGTGATGGTCAGCTTTCAAACAAAGTACATACTGTACAAATCACTGGTCGACTCTATTCCCCTATACAGATGTGAAATGTGGACACTGTTGGCAGAAACAGAGAGAAGGATCCAAGTGATGGCGAAGAAATGCATGTGAAAACTCACTGACGCCTTCTATTGAGAACATAAACTTATGAGTTCTTGAAAATGGTTGAAAGTTTTGTGGGCCACCAGGAATCTATTCTTGCCAATGTCAAACGGAGAAGAATGTCGTGATTTGGACATGTTACAATTCACGGCAGCCTGTGCAAGACCATCATGAAAGGCAGTGTTGATGGTGGACGTAGGAGAGGACGTCAACACAAAAACTGGTTAGACAAAGTGAAACACGAGACAGGTATGACTATACTAGGATTGCTGATGGCTGCCGTTCATAGATGGTTGTTGAGGAGATTGTGTGGCTTCTGCATTCGGATCCCCACTATGATTACAAAAGTCAAGGGGTTAACAATGATGATGATGATGATGATGATGATGATATGTGATATATTTTAAGTTTATACGTTATTTTTTTAATAGAGACAATCTATTTAAATAAATGCGATGTTTTTACATAACATAAAATAATACTGTTTATTTAAAAAAATGAGAATTTACTTAAATAAATTGTATATAAAATAACGTATTAACAGAAATTATATTAAATAATTGACGGACTGCATCCATTTCATATATATACATATGTGTTTATGTGTGAGTGTGTGTGTGTGAGTGTGTTTGCGTGTGTATGTGCGTGAATGAGGGAGAGACATCAGGGAACGATATATATATCGTTTCCTTGTAGTGATGATTTTCATTCTCTGTTTCTATCTGTCTGTGTCTGTCTATATATGTATATATATTAAGTGTAACAGCAAAATTGTTCAAATCGTGTAAAAGCATGGGATGATTGTCCATCCTCCAAAATGTTTAATATAAAAACCCCACTAAACTGATTTCTTTTTTTTTTCGGATTTCCAAATAAGACATTTAGCCATCTTGACAGCATTTGCCGTATGAATCACTGAAAAACACTGAGTTATTCAGCCAGAAAAAAAACAGGTTAAAATCGTTTTTGTGTGAGCCTCATTATGTGTGTGTTTGTGTGTGTGTAGGGAGAGGGAGAGAGCGAGAAAAGAAAGAGTGGGAATAAGGTTAATATAACTACATCCTTTCATAAGAGACTGTGTTTTATCGCTTCATAAAGATGGCTGAAATCGAAAAGAATGATGCAAGAAGCATCTCTGATGGTCTGATCGTGACTTGTATATGACATGGAATTAAAGCCAAAGAATCATAAACAAATTATGGAATATATCTGTACATATACAGCATTTAACATTGTTTATTCACCGCAGGATCTTTTTTTTTTTACGAATCTTCCTTGTTGAAAATAACGAACGGTCACTTCCGTTTATGCTAAAAGACTAAAAACCAAGATCGATTGTTATTCGCAGGCAAAAACCTAATGCCGAACGGAACACCCAACTGCCCAAATTATTTATCTATCGATTACACGTGCAAAAATTCCTCTTCCAAAATTAATCACACGGGGTTAGACATTATCAACATGAAAAGAAATGCACAATGCTTTTTTTTATTTTTTTATCCGCTCCTGCCAAAACACAGTATCATGGGGCGCCATGTTGGCGTAAATCAAAGAATATGAATAAAGAAAAACAATAAAAGTGTACTTAGGCTTTTGTTCGTATGTATATGTTTGTGTTTATGCATACACAAGTACTTAAATGCTGGTCGATAAAATCAAATTATATACTTACATATACATACATAGATATATATATGTACACATATAGTAGACATGTTTATATCAGTGTCGATGCAAAATTTCTTATATGACTACTAAATAATCTTTTTAAATACGAATATGAACATATAATACTTTCATTTAGGGTGCATCTGCCTGTGCAAGTGTACGAAGTCATATATTTTTCTCATTAGGCCAAAAGTAAATTATGTGCGAAGCTTATGTATGCCTGCATGAACGCCAATAAAACAAAAATAGGATAGAAAGAGGAAATAAAAATCATGTTAAGAATTAATGTATGTATGTACGAAATGGTATCGGCAAGTTTCTTCGATCGTATGTACTGATTATTCTGTAGAACGGAAATGCGGGTGTAGAGATTGTTTATTGTTCCCGAGCCAACTGAGTCAGTCTACAAATAGGCTTTCTGAGTTACCTAAGGCTTTTAACGCAGGACGGAAAGTGTAACACGGAAATCTGAAGACACTTTTGGCAAGAAAAAGAGGCTTTGAAAAAGCTAAGCAAATTATTAAGAAACAGGAAAGTTTCGCTAGAAACGAAGAAAAGAATACTGAATTATCGGATATTGGTCCAACTATATGTCCGTGAATTCTGAACAATCTTCTCACATGAAAAGCCTTGAGGGAACAGAAATGTGTTTCTACATAAGGATGTTGAGAATACCATAGATTGAACGAGTAACGAAAGCAGTTTTAAGGAAAATGGAACCAAAAACGACACTTATATAACAGAAAGAATGACTCATTTCATATTTCTCACAGCCTATTACCCACTTGTACGTTGTTTAAAAGTATAAAATACTTTAAATCGCAAGAAAATATTCTTTTGGAGGGTGGAGATAATAATTATTTAGTGATAGAATTCTTACTAAAAGTAGGGACGAGAAGAGGGGGAGTCATACCTGAAAGTGAATATAAAGAACTCAAATGGAATTGAGATTCGGTTCTCGGAATTCCGAGCCATTATCCAATACACCACACACACAACAAAGTTTACTCTCGCTAATATTCGCAAGATGTCGCCCATCTAAGTACTGGCCAGGCTTGACGTTTCTTAACTTCCGTGATCATATGGAATCCGATGTTTCAACTCTGTGTTACCGTAAGCGACATCAGAAGATTAAGTTGAAATTTTTACGGTACATAATGAAGAAAGAAAGCTTAGAGAATTTGGCAAATCATGATATACTAGACGTTTACAGTGCACAAGCTAGTTAATCTGCTTGTGTATATGGATGGCAGAACAGGGGTTAGGAGAGATAGCAAAAAGACAAAATATACTAAGAATTACAAAATATAGAAAATCCAAAAGTTATGAAGGGATATGGCACGAAGAAGAAGAAGAAGAAGAAGAAGTGATTTCTGGCATTTTTTAATTCATATTTCAAATATATTTCAGAATTAATTTTTCAAATTTTGTTGAAGCTTAATGGCAAAATATCAGTTATGTAGACATATTCATCACTATGAAGGCAGAAAAAATAATTATTGTTAAATTATTGGAATAAAAACCAAAGTTTTGTTCTATATGTTGTAGCTGACACAGTAGGAATTTTATCAGCAGGAAAAGATATGAATTTTAAATTATCAAATAAATTTGAATAATCCACATAATTGTAATTTATTCTATGCCGAATTATTAATAGGAAAAAAGTTTTCAAAAAGCGTTATTTTGATGAATATTATTTGATATATCTAAATATTTACCCGAATGAAGCTTTAAGGACATTGTTCAAAATTCATACATTACATAAAACACTTTTATGCTAAATATTGTTCTATGTTGTGAAATTCTATCAATTGTATAAAAGTTGTCACGGAAACTGTAATCGCACAGCAATATTCAAATCCCTTGTATATCTGTTACGTTGAATGTCGCGCAAATACACTTAGGAATGATATAAATCTCTCGCTTCTCTGGCCACATGTGGATTAAATAGTAGACAAAACTTGGTTACCAACCAATCGAAGGAAAGGAAACTGAAAAATTCAACGGGAATGTTCTTCGCTATGTTAAGAACGATTTGTGAACAGTCATCATCACCTACTGACTGGATGAACATATAGTATTAAATGAATTGAAAAAAAAATCAATTGCTTGACAATAAATAATATTTAAGGCCAAAACAAATATTTAGAATATATTTTTCCTACTCTTGAGTTAGATAACCAGAATTTTATATTACATGCTGAGAAGGAATATTCAAAGTATAAATAATTAATATTCGTAGAGCGATTATGAATAACAAAGTCTTTCCATAGTAATGGCTGAGCATTTTTTGCGTATTTGAGGTGTAAAATCCGTTTTGAAAGTGAGGATATATACGGCTTAGTAGGAGGTGAGGAATATTTTTATGGCCATTAAATATTTCCTTTAAATGGAAATCATACATTCAGTAAATATCTATTTATATTTAAAATATATGCACACGCCACAACACAAGTAAATGTGCAATATTGTGACATTATTCAGGTATATTTGCTTATATGCAAATGAATTTAATAAAGTATATTTATAAGACCTCAACAACACACACTCGCAATCAAATATGTCCCCCTATGTGTATATATATATATATATATATATATATATATATATATATATATATATATATATATATATATTAAAGTAATTACATATATCTTTGTTACACATTCATTGCTTTTTTGAATATGAATATAACGATGATAATACGTGTAGGTTATGAAAAACTATTCTTTTAAATATATTTCGATAATTAAAACAAAAACTATATTTGGAGTAGAAGTGTTTCTCCCTTTCAGCACGAATCATATGCAAAATTTTACTGGACTGACCAACCAATGAATACTTCTCATCCCAATCAAGGATATAAAGCCACTAAAATGCAAGTGACTACTGTGTGTGAGAGAATATGCGAAAACATCACTATTAAGGAGGGAGAGATAAATAAAACAATAATAATTATGAAGACAGAAGAAAATGATTGAAATTTGTTCAACAAATTTAACTTTGAAGAGGGAAACCAGAGAGACTTCCACAAGCGATAAAAAAATGAAAGAATAAAAAAAACTACGGTAACATTTGGATATTCGATTTTAAAATGAAGAGAACTTCCCGCCAATATAGTACAACGCTTAGATAAGTTAGCATAGAAGAGAGTTCATCACAACAATCACCATGAAATTATTTATAGAAAAAGGCGCAGGGAATCTACGTGACGGCGGTAGGAATATGACTGAAGCCGAGATGTCAGATCAGGACCAATAACATTGTAGATTATTTTTTTGAAATTTACCAAGAATCTCTAAATATATAGCAGATGCACCAGACTAAATGTGACAGCAATATTCAGTATGAATACTAACTTTATTAGATAGACAGATATGTAAGATAGAATAAATTATTTTTCACACACAATACCATTTGAAAAAGTATAAATCCACTTATTTTTCTCCCAGACATGAGATAATTGCTAAGTTATCTACCGCTATATCATTTTATCTAGAAAAATAATTTCTACAATGAAAAAATATTTCATGGCTTTAAATAACCTGAAATTGCTTGATAAGCCGTAGGAAACGAATCTATCAATCAATTAAACAGTATCCACTTAACTCCATAAAAGAAAATCTACATTGCTGTAGTTCAGCCAAGATGCAGCTTGATTTATAATTTTTCAGACGTTTATATGATCGTCAGTTTGTAGCCGTAAGTTCTATTAGTACATTTTGTGCGACCCTTCGTTGTTAGCATTCGTACTTGCTTTGAATATTGATGTCAATATTGATCTGGTGATCCTGCTATATATTTAAAGATTCTTGATAAAATGCAAATAAGAATACGCAATGTTATTTGTTCTGAACTGGCATCTCGATTTCAATCCTTTTCCCACTGTCGTAACGTAGATTGCCTGAGCGTTTTTTATAAATACTTACATACTTATATGTTCTTCTGAACTTCCTTCAATAATACTGAGACATCATGAATTTAAGGGCAGTACTAGATTGGTGGTCATCATTTTACAGTAGAAATGGCTAGATGTAAGCTTAAGTTCTGTGTTAAGAGTTACTTCTATCGTACTTCATGCTTGTGGAAATCTCTCCTGGTTTCTTGATTCCCAGTCAACTTTGATCCTGAAAAAAGTAAATGAAATATCAATCAAGAAGTAGACTTGGCAAATTTCTGTCGGAGTGAATTAGGCCATTGTACTTTTTTTTTTTTTCTCACAGACGTTTTCTAACTGACTCTACTATACTGTGGAGTCGACAGAATAAAAAAAAAATAGACAAACGCACACATGATGTTTAAAATATAAAATGGCAACAATTTACCTATTCTCCCTGTATACAGAAATTGATGTATCACAAACACACAAAGACCCCCATATATATATATATATATATATATATATATATATATATATATATATATATGTATACATATGTATATGGAAATATTTGGAGCAATTCAGAAGAATGCAGAGTTAATTAAAAGTTAGAATAAAGGATAAATCAGAAAAGATAGCCAAGAACAATGTCAAAGACTCTAACAAGATCGCCAAAATGAAGAAGAGCCAAAAATGTAAGAAAAGATACACCATTTTTGGTTATATTATCTGACGTCAATCCATAAAAATATTTATCATTGATAATGAATAATACTAATGAATCTTCCAACACTGTCCGAAGTTCCTATTTTGTTATTTTTGTTAAAATGATTTCGACTTTCCCAGTCAATGGGAACCGATGTACTGTCTGTGTTGTAGCTAAGCTTACTGTGTATGTACCTGCTTTTTAGGAAACTGGACGTTTGAAATGGTCCCGCTTGACGCCTATTGGGACACCAAATATTGAAATATTTTTACTTATTAATTCAATTATCTTTTAAAATTTTATGTTATAATTTTTATTATAATAATTATATCATATATTTTAAGATAATTTCTCCTGTGTTTTGATTAATCTGGTCTGTATATTTTGTATAATAATAGCTTGTAGAGTTGTGTGCGCCTTTCCTTCTATTTCAAAATGTAGAGTATATATATATTTATATATATATATATATATATATATATATATATATATTGATGCATGTTTCATTAAATAATATAGACAAGTTTTGTCTATTTATTTCTAGTAAGTTCCTTTCATATTGTCTGAGAAGCTTAACAATATTATCATTGAAAGATGAAAGGAAATCACTATATTGATACATGTTTTAATCCAGTCTATGATTTCGGCTTACATAACCAATATCAAAGATACAATTGCTTATCAACCAATAGACGGACGAAACAATAATGATAGTCATTTTTTGTTGCATGAAAAATTTCAAAGCAACGACTTACACGTGTATACGAGACGCGAGCGCGAAAATCGCGTCGCAGCTCGTGACGTCACACATGACCAAGCGAGAGTGAAAACGAGAAGTATTAAGTCTGGGAAGCTGTTGGTATAAACGAATGGCTTCTGTTATCAATTATAGGCATTTAAGAATATTAGTGGAGATTTCGTAGTTTATTTCGTTATAAAGTACAGGCTCTCGAGAAAGAAGTTGAGCAACATGCTCCATAAGTTTTACACTGAACGGATGCTTGACAGTAGTTACTGCTAAATTCAAAGAGCTTTGAAAGCGTCTTATTCGGATTTTAGATTGCTTATCCTTTGAATATAGCTCAACTTTCGTTTCATCGGAACATTTAGTAAAATAAAACAGGTGGGTCACTTTTATCGAATAGCACTGCATATATATATATATATATATATATATATATATATATATATATATATATATATATATATATTTCTGTTTTTTAATTTTCAATCTCCCGTGGAAGCCTGACGAGCGCGAGCGAAACCGGTTGCTTCCCCACCCCTTGTTGTTGAGTTTTTTATTATTTAATACTTTTTAATATGTCTTGTAATATTAAATTTTATACTTTTATTTCGATCATTAAATTTTGTACCTACAAAAATATCTTTAAATATATATATATATATATATATATATATATATATATATATATATATATATATATATATATATATATATATATATATATATATATATATATATGAGTTGCGAATAAATATGTATCGTAATCCGACAGAAGGAGAAGGTAAAGAACAAATAGGAAATTTCTAGCAAACATGCTTCAGGTTTATTAAATCTTCGTCAGAGGCTGAGCTATGGGGAAAAAAATAATAGAATTAGGGCAGGTTAGATTTATAAACATATCCTATATTCACCCAGGTTCTTAAACAATTTCCACTTTTCTGATCGATTTTCTATTATCACAATGTAGGATACTTAATAGCACATGTGATAAAATATAAGCAAAAATAACGAGAAAAACTATATATATATGAAAAATTAGATGTTTTAAATTTTAACTCCGTGTTCACATGTGCAGTTGCATCAACGTAAATATCCTTTTAGTTCAACGAAGTTCTAAAGTATGTAACGCGTCAAACGAAAATGTTTTTTTCTACTTTCATTCATTTTCCTAATAATATACATATATATATATATATATATATATATATATATATATATATATATATATCATATTATTGATATAAATGTAGACACATATTCATATACATGCCTATGAAATGTATTCATCCAAAACCTCGTTCCATAAATTAATTATTAATTAAACTATACTCAAAATATATTTACAGAAAGTGTTACGTAAATACACGCATACAACCATGTATGCAAAACACACGTATATATATATGTATATATGTATGTGAAAAATAAAAATGTGTTTAAAAACATATGCATGCCTGTGTGAAGGTATGTTTGGGCACACCTATGTAAGAATGTACGTATATGTATGTGCACATGAATGTGTATGATTGAATATGTATATGTGTATATATGTGTATACGAACGTATATAGATAAAACTAGCACAGAGACATAAAAACTCTCTTAAAATTCCAAGCCAGAACTTGCACATGATAAGTCAGAATAATTAATGTGATTTATGCCAAACAACTTATCCTCAGAGATAAAAAAACACTGATCTAACACATAATTTTGTCTTTCTTCTTTTAGCTGAACTGATGACGCCAATGTGAACATAAACTAAGCTTTTCCCCGGCGAAACGCGTCTTTGATTAAAACTTTTCACTTTACCTTATATATATATATATATATATATATATATATATATATATATATATATATGTGTGTGTGTGTGTGTGTGTGTGTGTGTGTGTAGGAGTGGTACTTAATGTGATTAGTTCTTATGTAGTAGTCATTGTATATTTCTTTTTAACTATAGTCGAAATTATCTATAAATTTTTACAACAGCATTTAGGATGTGTTTATATATACAACGCCATATAAATATTCCTGCATACACGTCTATTTGCATATAATGATATGAATATCCACAGGTATTCATGCTGATGATATCTTTTTATATGAGTCACGTGTTTACGCTCGCATCAAAACGTGCGCCAACATTTTCTCTACCAACGTAAATTCTTTACATAAATCATGCGCAATATATCGGCAATAAATTGTTGCTTCCTTCATTTTACTCTCCATGGACTTCTGACGGAACGCATAAAGCCAGAGAAACAGAATTGTAATCTGAGATCAAGGACTTGTTTTGGGATTCATCCAAGCACAAAGTAATGACATTGTTATTACTTTTCTGGCAAGTCTTTGTTTTGTTTTGTATATCTTATTTCTCTCATTATATTTTGGTTTTGTTTTTATTATTTCATAAGGCTATTGTTTCTTCACTTCTCCGTGATGTAGTTTGTTATTTATGAAATTCTCTCTTTTCTTTTTTCTGTTTTCTAATAATTTTCTTCTTCGATTTTATTTTTGCGTTTTGTCTGAATAGTATCTTTGACAGCATATGTTTTTTTTTTGTTTTTTTTATTTTAATTTTATACAGTAATCGTTTTGTGTTCTCACCATTCATTTTCCTGCTAACATGAAACTGGTAGGTGTAGTAGATTATGTGAAGTGAGATACACAAGAGTGCATTAGAATTCGATTGAGGCTAATGGATATGGTACATGCCCATAAATATAACGAAGGAGTGATAAACTTGGAAGCAATGTAAACATGAAAGAAGCAGAAATGAGACGCGATAGAAGATTTTTTTTTATCGAAGAATACAGAAAGAAGAAAAGAAAGAACAAAGAGGAAAGTATGCGTACAGGTAGGTATATTGACAGTGGCTTGTTTTCAAAAGAAAATCCTGCTTTTGAAGGAAAATAAAAGATAGGAAGAAAGAAAGGTAAAGAGTGAGGAACAATGGAGGAGAACAGAGCAGGAAGTATTGCCATCAAAAGAGAAAGCCCTTCCTTTCTGGATAACTAATGAATTATTAAAGCTAATAAAAAATGATAAAATCATTCATAAAATAACAATAATATATACATAGACTGCCCCCCATATATATATATATATATATATATATATATATATATATATATATATATATATATATATATATATATATATATATATATATATATATATATATGTGTGTGTATGTGTGTGTGTGTGTGTGTGTGTATATATGTGTAATTATATATCTATATATGGAGGCAGTCTACGTATATATTACTGTTATTTTATGAATATATATATATATATATATATATATAGTGTTAATTTGGAAGACTGTTTTTAAAACAACATTTACTAGTTTTTCAGTGATTTTCTTATAAAGGCATTTAAGGCAAGCAGCCTTTGTGGTAGAGTGTTCAACTCAATATCGAAATTAGAGATAAATCGTTAATAGAGTTAGTGAAAAGTTTTTTTTCTTTTTCTTCAAAGTTACGTGGTTACATAGATACAACCACTCCTCATGACCGAGTCAAAGTGATTTCATTGTATTTTTATTGTAGCATGAGTGTTTTACATTTCTTATCGCTTGATGGGTGTTGATTAATTGTTGATTTCACTTCCTCTCCCTTTAATTTTCTTTTCTTTTTTATTCTTTCCTGACTTTCTCTATTGAGATGAACTTTATTGTATTTAGTGTATCGGAGAAAATGATATATATACATATATATGCATTTTTACACACCTGATCAATGTTGGAAAATGTTGAAAAAGTTTCCATGTGACACGTTTCGTACTTTAGAACTTTATCGGAGTAAAGTGATGTTTCCGTTAATGTAACTACACATCTGCATGAAGGCTCATTACAGTGAGATAAAAAAATTCAATTATTATCTTTTGTTATGTAATTAAATTGTCGTCTAGACAACCCCCTGGGTGTGTTACATGGAGTTTAACTCGTCGCTGGATAGTTTAAGCTGTCAGAATTCATATATTTTCTCAGATTAATATTTAAAAATGTTTAAAAGTGTCTTCAGATGAATGAAATCCTTCTTAATGGGGACCATCTTTCATAGAATCTCGAATCTTGCGCTACAAAATCACAAAGAACATTATTAAACAACAGAAACCACATCACTTGAAAACTTTCAAACACAGCCATAGAAAAATAGTTCACGTAACTCAAATAGATGCTAATAATAATAATAATAATAATAATAGTAATAATGTTATGGGACCTTACCTATAATAACATAATGGACTATTCCATATGTAATAAATACTACGCATCAAGAGGAAGCAGGAGTGCAGCCCAAAGTCGATTTCTGATTTTTTTTCTGACCAGTCACGTTGAATATTTGTGATTGTATTCTTTATTTTGCAGTGTGACGAACTTGTTTGACCCACGCGGATTTGTTTCAATACTTCACGAACTTTCTTGCTTAATTGACGAAGTCTTTTCTGTTAAGTTATTGCTTAAGTTTTTTTTTTTTGTTTTAATTTTTTTTTTTCTTTAATTCGGCCCACATTTTTTATTTTAATCCGGTTTGACAAAGTCTTACCGGACGACTGCTTTTTTTATTTCTGTTTATTTCTTTTCAGTTTTTGTTTTAAAAATTAGTACAGTTTAAGAGAAGAGAAAAAGAAAGCTTTGTTTTTATTTTCTTTTTATTTTATACCCTCCTTCTTATTTATTTAATTAGCGACTTCGGTCGCATTCTTTTTTTTTTTGGTTTGACTAGTTTGTATTTCTTTTGCGTTTAATTTATTTTCTTTAGCGGCTTCGGCTGCAAGCCTTTATTTTTTGGGGGGGTTGACTAGTTGCAAACCAGACTTTTTATTTATTTTCTTTTTCTTTTTTGTACATTTTAATTGAATTTTTGACGAAAAAAGAGATTAGTTTCTGTTATTATTTTTTCTTTTATTTTCAGCAGCCTTTGGGCGCCATTTTTATTTTTTAAAAAAAAAAAAAAGAAGTCTTACCTGTCTATTTATTTCTTTCTGTTGATCTAGTTTGTCTTTTATTTTATTTTACTTTTAGTTTTCCCAGTTTATTTATTTTTAAAGTTTATTGTCTTTGCTTTTGTAATTTTTAATTTCCTGGTGTATCCAGGCTTTCTTTTATTTGTTTAACTTTTTTGTGTTGCCTTCTCCCAACTCCTTTCCCCATTTTTTTGGAAAAATTTTGATAGAGACCCGCAAGTGGAAGTCTCCACGCTTTTTCAATATGGCCAACGAAGCCAGTCGGTCAAATGTTAAAAAAGACCTTTTCGGTGCGGCCGACCCTCTGGATAAATCAAAATCCGCTAAAAAACGGGTAAATGCCCCAAATTTAGAAGAACGCACGAAGGATGCTAGCAGCACAAAAAAGGAGAGACCAGACAGGTCTCAAGCTAAAATGACGAGGTTCCGAAGGAGGCACAAGCTAAGACAGCCGAAGAATTCCCCTCTTGTTGGAAGTCCCCCCAAGTTGCATAGTGAACATGGCGGATTTCTTGGAAAAGACAAAGAGTTATTCTCATCTGGTAAATAAAGATGGGCTCCTTGATAATGTCCAAGAGCTCAATGTGTTCTCAAAGAGAATGGTGTCGGTTTTCGTGGTGGACAAGCGAACTCGCAAAAGTTGTCGCTCCACGAAAGACATAGTGATTAAATCACTTTTGTCCCTGGGGATAAAACCCCAAAGAATCATTAAGGGTACTGGGTTCTTCATGTGGGACATTCTGCTGCTCACGCCAGAAGATTGCCTGGCAATGGCGAAAAAAGAACTGATTACAAAAGACCTGATTCTAAGGACGGAGTATGAGGGTCGGCGAAGGACCAGGGTGGCCGTTTTGAGGTTCCTCCTCAAATTTCAGGAGAGCACCTGGCTGCATTTTTTATGCAGTTCGGCCAAATTTTAGAGGCTCTCTCCGATAATTTGAACGGGGGATGGACTTTTATATAATGTTAGATCAGAAGGCCTTCAAGTCCGTCCCCAACTGTTTGGAGTTGGGCGACCGGAAAATGCCGGTCATTGTGACCGGTAGGAAACCTACTTACTAGAGTAGGAAACCCTTTCTTCCTAGAGGTGTTCCGGTCGCAGGCGACCAGAATGGTCACCGAGAATTTTCCGCCTCCTGCCCAGGGAAGAAGGACCCTCGGTGGCCGTACCCAGTTCCGGTCGCCTTCCACAAGTGTGGATAAGGCGAACAAAAAATTCAGTCCCATCACCTGAATGTCAAATCCCCATTCGCGGCGCCTGTAGGGGGCCTAGCTGCGAGGCGGAAACTAAAAATTAAAATCGCTGTTAGGGAAATTAAAAGAAAAACTGGAGAACAAGCCTAAAAATCAAAATCCTCTTCCCCATCTTGCCCCTTCTTCATCATCTAAAAGACATTCACTAAACCACCTCCGCCCAAATCTGTATCAAACTCTCCGGCTAAATCACTTCATTCATCTAAACCTTCTCCGGTGAGAACGCCTTCTGTTTGGACACCCTCCACAACACCTAGAGTCTCACCCATGTCAACACCCTTTCAATCTCCACAAAAGAAATTGTTCAGGAGCCCAGATTCACAAACAGTTACTGACAAAAAGAAAAAGAAAATTAAACCACCTTATCTCCCAGGGGAAGACGTCTGCCGCGTATCCCGGAAACAGGCTGAAAGGGTCTTCGGGCAAACGATGAACCTGAAAGACTTAAAAGTTCTATGGAACCTTAAAAAGATAAATGGATTAGATGTGGAAAATACCGAAAATGTCCCATCGGCAAAAAGGATATTGACAGTAATAAGAACTGGCCCGGTACGCGGGAGATTTGGGGCATGATAGAGGAGGCCCAGTCGTCTCTAAAAATGGTGGCCCCAGCTGACTACCTACTCGACCCAGAAATGGACGAATCAAATGAAAAACAAAGTGAGGGTCCCCGTTTTCGTTCACCCATCCCTTTATAGGGCTCTCAAATTAACCTACCCTTCTGACATCGGCGGCTTGTCTCAAGATGATACCGTCGAAAGTGAAATGGCGTCCGGATCTATGGAACGAGCTGTCGGTGTCCTCACCCCAGCCATGTTCTATCCTGAAGGACAACCCTAATTCGATTTGACAATGGCACTCTGGTTAGCTAGTTTGAATGTCCGAGGCCTGAGGTGCGAGTCTCGCAGGGCGAAGCTCTCTCGTGACCTTCAGCGCCTCGGGGTGAATGTATATTGTGTGCAAGAGACCCGGTTTTCTTCTCATGATCGTGAGGACATACTGTCTAAGGGGTTCGTCCTTTATTCAGCATGTTTTGGTGGTCGTTCGAGGGGTGTCTCTTGGCTAGTGCGCAGGTCTTTGAAGGCTGCATGTAACCTTGTCTTTGCGGATCCGGCGGGCAGACTTTGCGTGCTGGATGTTACCATAAAGGATAAGGTTCTACGTCTCATTGGGGTTTATGCGCCCAATGTCCATTCCGAGCGGTCTGCTTTGTTTCGGCATATCGCGCCGTTCTTGACGACGTCTCGTCGGGTAGTTTTAGCGGGGGATTGGAATGCCGTCCTTGACCCCGATGTAGATCGTATAGGGCATAAACAAGGTACTAACAACCCGGATGTGAAACCATTTCGGGACTTTATCGATGGGTTTGATATTGTCGATATGTTCCGGAATGAACACCCTCGGGAGGTAGCATGGACTTGGACAACTAGTGGCAACTCGGCTCCTGGGACGCTTGCGAGCTACCTGGACCGAGTCTTAGTTAGGAGAGTCGATGTAGGGCTCTTAGGGTGTCCAAGTTTCCATTACATAGTTTATACGGATCATAGGCTTGTCCGGGTCCGTGTAAACTTAGATAGGCCTAAGGTTAGATTGGCTGGCTACTGGAAATTGAATTGTTCACTATTTAGTGAGCAGGGTTTCCGGGACCAGCTGTTACTAATGATACAAAGGGAATTGACGGGGGCGGTTGTGGGAAACGCCTGGTGGGAAAATTTAAAATCTAAAATTCGAACGTTTGCTGCCGATTTCAGTCGTCGACTCAATCTAGATAGATTAGCGGCGCAAACGGCTTTAGAAAATAAAGTTGATCGGGCTGTGAAATCCCATGTTAGTGGGGAAATAGCTTTAGCTAAGGCAGATTTGTCCTCCTTGCATATCAAGAAGGATCAAGCTCTGGTAGTTAGGGCTAGGTTAAAAAGAATGTCTTCTGAGGCTACGAATATGGCCGCTGAACTGCGTGTAGAGGAGAATCGAAACGCGTCTAGGCGACATATAACGTGCGTCACATTACCGGATAAGCGGACCGTGACTACAAACGCGGGCATATGTGAGGTCTTTCGGGATTACTTTCAGGATCTTATCATCAGGGAGCCGGGTCTGAGCTCTGCTCAGTTCGACGACTATTTAGCTGACTTTCCCTGCCTCGAGGCAGCTGAAGTGGCTATGTGCGAGGGTCCCATTAGAGAGTTTGAAATCTGGGAAGCGCTGAAGCAGGTTGGCCTGGAGTCTCCGGGAATAGATGGTCTTCCCTATGAAGTTTACTTGAGGTTGTTGCACGTTTTTGTTCCTTTGCTGGAACTGATTTTCAACCACTGGATGAAGCAGGTGTCTATACCTCAACGCTTCACCAGGGGTGTGATCATGTTGCTGCGTAAGGACAAGAACGGTGGGGATGTGTTAGGGAACTTTTGCCCTTTAAACATGTTAAACACTGTGTTAAAGATTTTGGCGAAGATCTTAGCCAACCGTTTGCAGCTTGTCGTGTCTAGTCTGATTGGCCCTGGACAGACTTGTGCTGTGAAGGGCAGGACTATTCAGGATAACCTTCATATGGTACGCTTGATCTTAGAACAAGTCGACAGTGAAGCCGCGCTGATTAATTGAGATCAGTCCAAGGCCTTCGATAGGGTTGACCATCGATTTCTGGAGGCTGTCCTTTCGGCGGCCGGTTTCGGAGCCGACTTTCGCTCCTGGATCCGACTTTTGTATGCGACCCCCGGTGCGCTGGTGGAAGTGAATGGGATAAGATCTAAGCCTTTCGTATTGTCTCGCTCCATTCGTCAAGGTTGTCCTCTCGCCTTTGCTTTACGTTCTTGCGTTGGAACCATTCCTTCGCAAGTTAAAGGCGAATCCGGTCCTACGCGGAATTTCGCTGTCTGGTGCTTCCACCTCGGCCAGGTATTCTGCCTATGCTGACGACGTTTCGGTTCTTGTGTCGAGCAGAGCCGAGATTGACGAAGTCAGCAAGGAGATCAGTGGGTATGAGATGGTGACAGGTGCCAAGATCAACCGCGATAAGTCTATGGGCTTGCGGTTGGGTGCGTGGATGGGAGTTTCTCTTTCCGGACCTTTCCTCTAGACGGATGGGCCGATCAAGATACTCGGCGTCTGGTTCGGTCCTGATCTCCAGTTGGAAATGAATTGGTCGGAGGTACAAGGGAAGGCCGAGATCGCGGTTAATCTGTGGTCTCGGAGGAGACTTTCCTCTGAAGGGAAAGGCGGAAGTATGTTTCACACATCTATCCGATTCTCCTGTACCGACTCTCTGTGCTTCCCCACTCCCGCATGCCAGACTATTGTTATTAGTACGGACCTTGTTCTCTTTCTTGTGGAGAGAAAGGCCCATATGGTATCTCGCGAGATATGTTGCCTTCATCCCTCTGAGGGCGGTCTGGGTATGCCTAGCATTGTGATTCGTCAACATATGCTTCGCATTACCTTTCTAGACTGAATGTGTCGCGGTTTGGATGAGGTGGGCACCTTTTGGAAAGAAGACGTCCGAAAACATTTCCCATCCCTGAGAAGTGTGCACTCGTGCGAGGAAGAGGCCGGCCGTACACACGGAGCCGAGTGCTCCTTCTACCGCGAATGTCGTCGTGCTGTGAAACTCCTCTTACGGACGTCGGATGGCCTCTCCGACGCCCAGGCGTTGTCTCGTAAGGCATTGTATCGTCTGTTAGTTAGGGGTGCCGTTCAAGATGATCTGATTGGCGAGCTCGGTCTTACGAAGCAGGAGGCTCGCCCGATATGGCCTGGGCGCCTGGGTTGAAATGTCTCAATAATGATGGGGCATCACACACCTGGCTGATGATTCGTGGGGCCCTCTGGGTCGGCAAGAGATTTTGTTCAGCAGGCTTGGAGAAATATCCAAACTGTCTTTGCTGTACTGGGGAAGTCGAGATCATTAGTCACGCCTTTTTTTAGTGCAAGACGGTACTGCCGTTGTGCGGGTTTATTGAAGTCCTCATGGTTCGCATGCTGCAGGGAAATTTTTTTGTCCTGGAAGCCAGTTCTGTTTGTAGCAATGTGGTGCCGCAATTGACGAAGGCTGAACACTATGTGTTCTGTTGCTTACTAGGGGTTATGAGAGTCGTGATTTGGACGACGCGTCAGAAGGAATGATCGCGAGAGTTCACCTAACTGATCTTGTCCTTTAGAAAGTCAAGATCAGGACGGAAAGGCGGCGGCTCCTTCATCAGAATTTGGCAAAAGGTGGGTAAATCCGCGAATGTGTAAGTGAAAGGGGCTGAGTGGCACTTGGATGTCGGTTAGGTACAGGATTTTGTCCTGACAGGGTTGAACAGAAGCAACCCATCCCGATATTAGACTAGTTTAGGTTTTGATTTTGAACCTTTAGTTTTCCGTTTTCTGGTTAACTTAGCTAGGGTTTACATGCTCATTGGTCCCTTTTATTTCTGTCCCTATTTTTTCTTTAGTTTAATTCCCCATCCCCTCCCTCGTTAGGTGGTCAGTGATGTCAGTTCTCTGGTGGATGCGGGGCGCCTTTTGTTTCGTATGTGTGATTTTTCGTATTTGTTGTTGTGTATGAATGTGTGTGTACCTTTGTGAATGCTTGGAGGTATGAATGTTTTCCTGATCTTTTCATAGTCCCGCATTGATTTCGTCCGGTTAACTGATGTTTCTGCCACATTTATGGTTTGTGGGGTTTTTTATTACTAACACATTGTTTGTTTAGTTTCTTGTAAGTATTTTAAGTCATATTGTACATATTCATTTGGGGATCTTTTTAAAAAATGTTGTTTTATGCTCCCCCACCACGAACAAAATTTTGTACATAAGCGGACTAGTTAGGATTTCATAGAGAATTTGAGGTATTATGGTGGACGCAGTAAGAAAGGTAGGAGTGAATGTGTTGTTTTGGTGATAGGAATATTGTTGGTATGTTTGGGTCCGTGTCTGGGACTAGCTAAGTTTAGAATTAAGACAGAAGAAGACCGTCCTTCCCCAACCCCCTTTTAGGTACAAATAAATATCGTTCAGTCCGAAGTCGGACGTCCGGCTGATCGTCTGGATCTGTTGAACTCTATCAGCCTTCAGGGAAGAAACCAGTCGAAGGAGGGTACGCCGAAGGGCGATTCTCTTTCGGGAGGTAATACAAGACCCTGAACCCGTTTATACGGGTTCACTAAACCTGATTTTTGCCGAACCCAAGGGCTCGGAGTTCTCACGTTAAAATTACTATTTGTACATGATGCCCTCTGGAGGGTGACTGAATATCGTTTAGTCCGAAGTCGGGCGACAGGCCATCACCTGATCGGTTGAACTCTCTCTGCCTTCGGGCAAAATCAGGAACCCGAACGAAACTAAATAAAAGGGCGGAGTCTGTTTCGGAGATTGAACCGACCCTGAATATTTATATGGGTTCAAAGGGCATATTTTTTGTCGAGCCCACGGGCTTTTTTCATACCACGTTAAACCGGCCTTTGTGCCATATGATGCCCAATAACTGACTAAATACTGTTCAGTCCGAAGTCTGATGAAGTCCGTAACATTAGTCTGTCAGTCACAGCGAGCGAAATCTGTTACGAGTCAGAGGCGCTCCGAAACAGAGAATCGCGTTCAGACAATTGATACTAAACCTGATTGTTCAGTACTAACACTTTCAGTTCTTTTATATATATCTGTTTGTAATATATCTCGCTCCATATCTGTATTCGAGTTCTTCTTTATTGGTTTACGACTATCACCGTTTCTGACAATGAACTGGACCATAACAAATAATAACGATGTAACTATCCTCTGGGACATGCCAGTTCAAACTGACAGGGAAATAACAGTCAACATTCCTGATATTATCATAAAAGACATGAAATTCAGGAAGTGTATGCTTATTGACATAGCAGTACTATCCGAGAGAAACACCCCCGTGAAAAATATCGACAAATTGTCCAAATACAAGGATCTGGAGATCGAGATTAACAGGATGTGGAGAATGAAGACTGAGACAGTGCCAATAGTAATCGGAGCTCAGTAATCTTATGAAAAGGAATGGAGAACTTTATTAACAGTGTCCCAGGTAACATCACCATAGATATTACCGAGAAGATCGTCCTACTAGGAACATCCCATATACTAAGAAAATGCTATCATTTAAATGACAATTCTCATATAGGCACTATGGAACATAGTCTGGACTCATCTCGACAGGATTCAAAGTAGAAAAATTTAAAATATACAGAAATAACAATTTTAAAATAAAAATGTTAATAATACGATAAAAGTAAATCCAGACATTGACTTTAACATTTTATCACAAAAGGTTAGAAAGGAAAACCTAATCAATGCTAAAGAAATCAATAAGAGCGATCTTAAGAAACTTATTTTCATGAAAGAACTGTTTTAATAGAAAGCTTTTATAAATTATAACCTGTACTATTGCTTACTTTTCGGGAAATGAATGTCGAAGGTTTCTCCATAAGGAAACGGCTAATCTACTGTCTCCATAATTATTACCATCAAAATCGTGAAATGGGGCGAACTCTGACGGTGTAAATTTCTTTCATATTTCTAAATAGACTACAATCAATTGTTTATTTTGCGTAGAGTGCCCATTAACAAAATATAATATAAAAAACGAATTTATATTCTTAACCATCAAATTTGATAACCGGAACATGAAGAATATTCGGCTATGGCATTTTTGAGAGTTGAAATGATTTAAATGAAATGGAAATTAAAAGCTACTTTTATATTTGATAATTCTGCCTTAGATAGAGATGACGATGGAATACATTGCAAGTAGAAAGTGATGCATCTCTTTCCAAAATAAACACTAATACTAGATAAAAACAGCTTAAACTTAAACTCACTCTTGATTGATTACGTTTTCCATGTCAATATAAACGAGGGAAAACTTGTACCAATGTAAAACTTCTAATAAATCATTACTGACGTAACTTGTTCTGTTTAGCGAAAAACGTATTTGTTCCTAAATTTGTTAAAGTCTTAAATTTATCTGTATTTTTAATTATTTATCTCACAGGACTTTCAATTGTTTTGCAACACTGATGTTTGATTGTTTTCTTTTTATATTCCACAATACAGTATTTAGCAATTAGACAATTTTTATGTAAATATATTACAGACAAGAACCACTCCGAATTAATTTTTTTTATTACTGTTGTGGATTCCGG
>CAHIKZ030002002.1:1170000-1320000 GCA_903632075.3 Acanthosepion pharaonis | reverse complement strand
TTTTGGCATGTCATTAGAGATATGATTCTACAGAAGGATGCTCAGAAAATATATGGAAGAAACATAAGAACAGCATGGAGGTGTTAAGTAAAATGGGAACGAAAAAGGAAACGTTTGGTTAAGATCAAAAAGAAACAAACGAAATTTCTGAGAAACATTTTATATATATATATATATATATATATATATATATAATCTAGCAATGAATGCAGGGATTCAGTATTAGGTTACTATTAAGGAATGTAAAAATTTTATTATCGTCGAAATATTTAGTTATTTAAAAAGAAACTTTTAATCATTTCACTCCCCATTAGAAAATGCCACTAGGAGGCAGAAGTAAATTGAGTGAAAGATAATGAGAAACTTTAGTGGAGAGTAGTGAAGAGAAAATACAATAAGGAACATGACTGAGGAAGACAGAAGATGGCGAATGGCCTTACAGTTAAATTGTCAAATATTGTAGATGGCACGGAAATAAGGAATTAAAAGGGATTTCTACAGGTTAGTAGAAACTATTAGAATAGAAAATACGGTTTCATTTTTCTAGTTTGGCGCTAAAACGAGGTGGCCTATTTGTCAGCCTAGTAGCACACTTACATTAACGCAGTAGGGGCGTCAAGGAGAAAAAAACTCATCAGAAAAGTTGCAAGAAAAATATTTGTAGAAAAAACAGAGGGAAGAAACGTTACGTCGATGAGAAACTGATTAAAGTCGAGATGCCAGGTCAGGGTCAATTATATTACAGATCCTTTTTTTGTCAATAATCACGAGGTATATATAATGTTTATTCTGATTTGAGACGTTTAATATTAGGAGCATAATACTTTTACCAAAAAAAAAAAAACACGACATTTAAATACAATTTGCGTTGGTTAGTGGCACTGAAATAAAAAAAAAAGTATTCACAACTTTTATTAATCAAAACATACAACGACAGAACCTAGTAAAAATACATATCACTGTTATTTTCGATCACATTCTACAAACGAGAGATTAGGCCCTGAATACCCTTGTAAAACTCATCCGGCTTGCTATCGAAGGAATCCAACTGCAGTTTTCATTTCATCATTAAATGCAAACATTATGTTATGTAAGATGTACAGCATTGCCCGAAATAAATGTTAGTCTGTTGGTGCCAGATCGATCGAGTACAGTGGATGACGGAAAACATCCCAATCCATCTGTGGGAATTATTTACGGCTTAGCTTTGCAACGTGTGGTCGGGGTTAGCATCAAGGATCATTCAATTCTTGGCGTCTTTGTGCAAATGCGTCGGTCACACTTTGCAGATGTTTACAGTAAAGTTGAGCATTGATGAACTGTTTGCGTTCTATTATTTCCTAGTGAATTACAACCTCACATCCGGCCAAATACAAACAATAGCCTTTCCTTTTGATGCGAGCTTTTAGTTGAGCTTTACCTGATGTTTAACAGTTGCATCTTTCTCTGTTTAGCATTTGTTTGCGTATCGCGTTCGGGTACAGACACAATTTTTCATCTACAGTAACTAATTTATTCAGCTAATAGAAACAGCGCTTATTGAAGAGTAGTCTTGCAGACATCGACGGTGAAATAGGTCAGTTTACGTGGACTCCATACTTCCAATTTATTGACTTTATGGCCTATTTACTTCAGATGATAAAAGATGCCCGTGTGGCTGACTCCAAACGTCTCACCCAGTTCGTGTGCTGTCAAGTGTGAATCAGCTTCAACACAGTTGGTCAAATGCTTACTGTCCATGCGTGAGGGTCGACTACTTCGTGGTTTATGTAGGAGATTGAAATGTCCAAACTGAAACTTCTTGAGCTGATCGTAGTCCGTACTACAACGAACTGTATCTTCAATTTCTTGGTTGATACAACGTTGCGATTGGCCAGCGTTTATGCCGGATTTGTAATAAGACAGCAAAATTCTGCATTACTGTTGACGATAGAGGGTGATTTGCTGGGCCATTTTTGGAATTCATAATAAGCCCAGAAATCATGAAAATAATCAATAATCAATCAAAAGATATTACACTTACTTATAAATAAATAAAGGTATACATAAAAAAAATTGTGTGGGAACGTTGGTCCCAAACTAATATATGTTTCTACTATACATTTCTTAAAATACTTTACCTGTTTATAATGTGTAAGCAATTACATTCTAACAAAAGGAAAATATAGGCAATTATGATTTGATTCATGTCAATATTACTATATATATATATATATATATATATATATATATATATATATATATATATATATATTGAATAAAAGACAGACTACGTTAAGATTCCATGTAATAAGCTATTTCACCATAACCTCTTTAACAGGGTTCTGGATCATCAGACTTTACTTCCAAAAGCTGAAATGAAAAATGAAAAGAAATTCACACGTTTTTTACGGACCTCATCAAGTATACATAAAGTTAACGAAGTGAGGAAGTGAGGTGGGAGAGAGGATATGAGTGTGTCATATGTATCATTTTAGTTTCCTATTTTAACCCCAGTGTGTCGGCTAGATGTTGCTCAAATTTAACGCGTCTCGTCTTTAGATATAGGTGGCTAAGGGGTGAATGATAAGAACGAAATTAAAGGAAGACGTTACAACAACCCCAATAAATTACACGACAGGTTTCATTCAAATTCTTAGACGCTGTCAGTTCGCGTTACTTTAACGTGCATATTTGGGAGGTTAAGGTTTGATAAATATCTAAATGTTAAAACAATCTACGAAAAAATTAATTTGAAATTCGGTGGAGTTTTGGGTATTTTCTATGAAACCGTCGATTGGAAGAATCCATAGACAGAACATTGAAAGAGCAATCCATTTTATATTTAGTAATTATTTTTTTTTTCCTAAAACTTTTATCTTATAGCTTGTTAGATTGACATCTATTCGTTTGATTTTTGTTCATTAAGTAAACTCGTGATTGTTTTTGATTTTTGTTCATTAAGTAAACTCGTGATTGTTTTTATGTAGCCAATTATCAACGGTTATTCCCATTTAAATAATTTTATTCTCCACACTGGGGTAGTATCTTTCAATCTCAATTAAAATACCAATCTAAACTTTCCCTTCGTGCTATTTAAAATTCACTTCCAATTGGAGAATATTAGAGGAGATATTTGGAAGAGATGTCACTAGCAGAAAATTTGGTCCTTCTTTACAATGTTTTATCTATACATGTCTCAAACCCCTATTTGTAACCACATACCTATATCTTCTTATATGCCTATGAGTTCCTATATACACCTACACACACATTCACACGAAACGACCACATGTATATTTCCATCTTTACACATATACACCTGCAGAGAAAACGCACATCCACATGTCTCCATACCTATCTCCATATATACTTATACTTACATATATACATATACACACAAGGACATCTGCATATCCATATATATTCATACGCACATATATAGATATATTTACACACCTATATGTATACACATACATACACATACACATATATGCATACGTACATACACACATATACATACACACATACATTCATATGCATACGCAACATGCGTATATATATATATATATATATATATATATATATATATATATATATATATATATATATTCACTATACTTAAAGTGTTTCTTATAAATTCGATTTAAACCCTGATTCCTTCAGAAGATAGTAAATAAATGGTGGGTTTTAATAATTGTGCAGTATCTCTCTGTCTCGATTTCCAAGAAATATTTAACATTTGTAAAAGACATCGTGCTGTATCTTAGCATGACATGAAATATGTTTCTCAATATAATTTAATTTTAATCGATATTTCTAAAAAAAACACTTTAAGTTTGTCATTTATTATATTTTAGATCCAAATTAAGATTTCATCTACACAATGTCCGGGTGAGCAGACGACTCGTTTATCATATTTGATAACAGACAAATAAGTATAAAGAATATTGTCCATAAAAGGAGATCAGGACGCAAATCAATATACAGAATAAACACTTTTATCTTTCCGCAAAAGCTACAAAAACTATTACTATTTTCATTCACATTTTGTGGCATGAAATTATGTAGGCGAAGTAGATATTTGACAACTCTCCAAAACTTGAATGCAAACAAAATAATTTTTCTTTATACTTTTTTTTCAGCCAGGATTTTAATTTCCCTAAAGAATATTGAGACACGCCTTGTCTGTGGAGAGATTTAGTCGTAGATGAGAAATGATTTCTTTATCTGAAATTCTTCGGAGAGTTTTCCAATGATACCAAAATAAGAATATCAAACGTCAAAATACCAAGTGATTTACTAAAATATAATTAGTTATAGTTATTGGGATGTGTAAAACTGATTTAGCATATACCCATGGGAAGACTGAGATCGGAGAAACTGCTGAAAATTTCTTGACCCGGTCAAGACATGATTTAAAACAAATGCTATCGATTGGTTATTGGGTCAGATTTTAGGAAATATTTCGGACCGAGAATTTATCAGCATCTCTTTTCTAGCATCTCCTTTATATTTTTTTGTATTATATATCGGTCTTCCTGCATCTATAGTTGCCAGACTGAATACAGAGTATCTCTACGAATGTTTACTTTCAGTTCTATCGTATTATTTCAATATCTATTCCCGAGTTAAACGTGCACGTTCACACACACACATGCAAGAGTGAATCAATAATTTTGCATTTTGATCTGAAACATTCGCTGCATAATATCCAGTCCACGTTATTAATATTGAACATTGCATTAATGCGTTAGTATGGAAGGAGGTGAACGTAAAAAGAAACAATTGTTGTGTAAAATAAATTTTGTAATAGTTATACAAGGCACTTATTCATGTATCTATACAGCAAACACATATGCAAATACACACATACACACGCACACGCCAACACACACATTGACACAAATATGCACACACACACATATACATAAGTAGAGTCACGTTGGAAAGCGTTTTTGGCTCTGTCTTAGTAAAGGGGGTTTGGGGCACTTTCCCGCGTCGGTACGTGTTTCCTTTTGGTCTTTCTTTCATTTTTCTCTCTTTGTTCAGTAATTTTCTTGTCTAAGGTATTTGGTCGTCTGGGAACATAGCACACAAACACAAACACACACACACACACACACACACACACACACACACACACACACACACACACACACACACACACACACATATATATATATATATATATATATATATATATATATATATATATTAAAATATATGATTTCTGTAAGTTAAATAATTTTTAATATCAGAACACTTGATGAATGGATATCATATCCGATAATCTCTGATTAGTTTGAGATAAGGTGAAAATTTATTTGATGATATATATATATATATATATATATATATATATATATATATATATATATATATATATATAGAGAGAGAGAGATAGAGAGATAGATGAATAGATAGATAGATAGATAATATTAGTGGTAAATATACGCATATTTATGCAAATATATAAATATATATTCATAGGTGCATACACATACATGTATATTTTTGAATAAAAAAATTCCAAGAGGATAGAATCCAGGTAGAACTCAATGTCCAGGACAGAGTAAGGATATAATAAAAGGCTTAAACACTAATATTCCATCTAACTATGGAATATTAGTGTTTTAAACCTTTTTATTATATATATATATATATATATATATATATATATATATATATATATATATATAAAGAAAAGAAAGAACAGTAAGATATATAATCCAGTGTTCTTATAGATATTTAATATTTACAAAATAGTGCTCAATGTAAATTTACAGAGCATTAAAATTATAAATTAATTGATTTAAAATATATTTTTTCGCTACACAGGTCTAACCATGTTTCAAAAATGGAAGCTAAAAGCCCCGAATTTAATTTTGTAATTAAATTAAAGACATTAGTTCCATTTCATCCTCAAGCGAATTTTGGAGTAACTTTTAAATTACTGGGTTTTAAAGACAAAGCTAAAATCATAATTCATGTTTCCAAGGTTACAGATGAATCCAATTTACTAGACGAGGGTTTCCTCGGTGTCTATATTTTAATGTATCAGTTATTGCTACGTTTTGGTAGTGGGTAGGGATGTATTTTTCAATGAAATCTAACATCCGTTAAAAGAGTATCGTTTGGATTTTTTAAAAATTTTATTGTTAACGGCTAAAATTCTTAAGGCATTTTTTTCCTCGTATATTTAAAAATTTTGGGGGGTGTTTAGGTAAGAATACTTTTTATATTTATTTAACTACGATTTGAAATATTTTTACTCTTAATTTTTAATATACTATATTTCTTTCAAGAACAATTAAATGCAATTAGAATCCCTTACAGTTTGTAGAATTATTATCACATCAAGTATATTACGAATTTTTAAAAAATTTATATTTAAATATTATTTAAATAACATTTTCATTTCTCTGATTTAGTAAACTTTATTTATTTATTTAATTACAATTTAAGAAGTTTAGGTTAGAATTCATTTTAATGAACTACAATTTTAAGTACAACTTTAAAATATTTTCATTATTAGTTTTTATAGACTACATATTTCATTTAATAGTAAATCTATTAGAATTACTTACATTAAGTAAAATTATTTTTCTATATCAAGTATATTTATATTACGTTTTTTAAAATTTTATATTTAAATATTATTCAAGTAACATTTTTTAAGTAACTTTTTTTTTACTTACGGCAAAAATAGATAATTTTAGATTCCATTTTTTGAAAACATGGTTAGAACTGTGTAGCGAAAAAAACATTTTAAATCAATTAATTTATAATATATATATATATATATATATATATATATATATATATATATATATATATATATGTGTGTGTGTGTGTGTGTGTGTGTGTGTGTCTGCCCAAAAGCGCATGTATTTATCATATTTATTTCTATTAATATTATTTCTATTTATTTTTGGAATAAACAAATATTTTATGATAGAAAAATGACGTTTCCAGTAATGCAAAGCAATGTATAAAAAATAAAAATATGAGCACGTAAGTACATATGTACTGCACTCACACACATATATATATATACATAAACATATACACATATAAACACATATATTGTTTATATTAACTTATGAAAGCTTTAATGTCTGAACATATGTTTATTTGTTTACTTTTGTCTATTATTATATTCAGTTTTGTTAGATGTTAAATCCTCATGGAAATGCTAACAGCTGTAGAAAAAGTCAAATTGAATTTATATATTCCTTAGCATTATAAAGTATTCTATTGTTCGAGAGGCGATTTTCCATAAATAAATTGAGCTCACTATTTTCTTTCAGTTATTTCGTAATATTTCACGATAAGCTTCCTGCTGTTAAGACTGTGTCGTTCAACCGATGTTGCTAACCATTGAAATCAAGAGAATATTTTATTTAATAAAACTCAACGTTAATGTGACAACTAGTGCATTTGAAAGCGGCGTGTTTTTTTTTAAATTTAATTGGTATAAAAGGGGACATATTAGAATGTGAATTTTACAAGATTTATCATACTTAAAGAACCGCTCATTGGAGAATATAAACAAGTATAGAAATGTCGGGATCCAGAAAATTATAAAATGTCTGCACATGCAATAAGCGCAAAGATCTTACTTGCTCTCACCTCATGTATCATGGTTTATTATTTATTTTACTTCATTTTTTGTAATTCAGAATTGAAATCATATTTGAAACACCAATGTTATTCGATATCGACAAAATTTAGCCAAAATGTATTATACGATATGAAGAAATCAACAATGCTTTGAGAATAGAACTTAATTTCAACAATCGTTTTTAACTGTCGTTAATGGACATAATGAATTCAAAGGAAAGCAGCATATAACATAACTAATAAGCTTGCTTCAATTAAATTTTCCTATTTCCTATTTTTTTGGTTACCTTTTTGAATGTATCTTTCGATATTCCAATATGTCTTCGAATTTCAGTGTCACAGTTTCCGTTCTCTTTTAAAATATTTCCTAAAGTTTGGTGTCTTCAGTTTGTAGTACGCAACATCAGGTGTTCCTTTACTGACAGCCATGCATTGTCTTCGTACAATTGTAGAATTTTTGTCTCTCTTTATTACATTCAGTAGCAGACACTCTAGACCCACTTTCTGTGTCTGTCATCAACACCGTGTTTTTTGAATATGCTATGTTACTGAGATTATAACCGGTAGTAGTAAATCTTTGTAAATCTTGTAAATATCTCTGGATTGCCTCACTGTAAATTTGGAATAAGTCGGTGCAAAGACACGTACATGACTTACGCCCTATTTACCCATACAAAAATATGAGTAAAATTATCGGACACAGTAGGGTCTAATCCAGACCAAGCATACAAATTGTAGACATCTATTCCTTCATATCATTTAGTGATATAAGTGGTTTACTATCCAATTATACAGAAGTAGAACAGAATCTTCAAAACATTAAACCATTCTAAACACTTCAAGAATTAAAATCCCGGGTTACTCGCCCCTACTCCAAAAAAGTGACATTTTAAATCGATTTGCTTGGGATATCTATCAAAGATTAATTGCTCTATGGCACAGACTATAAAAACGAGGACGCTGACTTCCCATTCTGATGCTTTCGATTTGCTCTCATTCAGAGTACATCCTTTTCTTCACTGACGATCACCCTCAGGATGATGGCATTGCAATGATCGAGAAAATAGCTGAAAATATTGGGGATACACTCTAAGATCAAACTTCAGCTATGTATAATTGTAATAAATGAAATATTCACCACAAGGATTTATTAGTCCGTACAATCATAACCGATGAAAGAGAGGAATACTCATTATTTCTCCATCGCTTAAGAGTTAGCTCAGATCGTGGATAAGGTTATTCCTGTTCCCGATATAGCTACGTACCAGGGTAAAATTCTTCCTCACTTCCTGTTTCTAATTAATGTTCTGCTGAGAACTTCCGGCAATTCATTGATCTTTTAAGTTTGATGCCAATAAAATCCATCCACAGATGTACTATTTCATAAGGAAATCTCTCGGTACACCAAAGATTCTTGACATAGCTTCAGATTTTATATTGAAAAAAAAAACATCTCTCTCATCTTTCTTCAGAAACGTTCTTCGAGGAGCGTTTCTGTCATTTCTGCACGGAAAGTTTTAGCCCACACGAAATATACTAACTATAGACAAATAGCCAACCTGAGCTCACGCGTGAATATTTTCGGGCTATAAGTCATCACAGCTTCTAGTAGCATCTCTGTCATAGGGAATTATTACTGCCTCATTCAGTACTGTGCGCAACGACCGGAAGAAAATACAAAGAGCAAATAGGCGCAGACAGTCCGAGCTAAAGTTTAATCAAAAGAAAAACTCAGATCCCGCATATTATGGAAAATCGGAAGAGTAACCATCACATGCCTTCCATTATAAATTGCCTGATACTTATCCTGATTTTCTTATCCTCATCAAATATGACTATTGTTTTCGAAATGAACTTCGCCGTTAACTCTATGCTAGATAGCAAGTGCCATTCTTTACACTTATTCACCCACCTCAGGGATCGAAAGCGTTGTGATATCTCTATGTAAATTAGGGAGGTTTCCAGACTCAGGAAAAGCCTGCAAATTGAAAAGATTTCTGGTCTGGATGAAATTCCTTTTGTTTTCCTTAAGAATCATAATCCAATTTGGGCAAAACTGTTTCACTTTGAAGAAATATTTCCCAAAACCATGGAAAGAATTTAAAATTGTTTAAAAGAAATCGTTCACCTCTAATTTAAGTTTTGATCCTATCATCAACGATAAAGTTGTTGATGACCTCAAAAGAAACAACCACTTGAGCGATAATCAATATGACTTTCGCTCTTTTATGCGCACTGCTGATGTTTTAAATATAATTACGCAAAGAATGAGTGAATGATAATAGCTACATCTTGAGGACAATCGCCTTAAATATTACAAAGGCTTGTGATAAGATTGCGACATATATGGTTTGCTACATAAATTCTCCATCAAGGACTCTCTGGAAATGTTTACGCATTTATCAAATTTGAATGTAAATGAATGAAAAAAAAATATTTGATTGTTCCTACAAAATTCACTTGGGTTGGTGTCTAGATAAAAACGAATATTTAATTAATAATATTAAATGCATATAAGTATGAATAAATTATGAACATTGAGAAAACAAAACCCTATATTATATAACTAAAAGTTAAACTCGACACAACACCACCCCCCTTTAGGCGTTGATAACTTTTTACTCTACGCACACAGGCCTAAGCTAGCGAACTCAGTCTGATTTAATATTAATATATTGCAGAAAGCGAATGCAATGGCAAAAGCTAGAATTTATACTTAACACACCAATCTCCCTTTCCGCATTGATAAGCACTACTCTACGCATCCATCCCAAATAATCAAACTAAATATTATTAACACAATTAATATTTCTTCTTCTTCTTCTTCTTCTTCTTTGTGTCCATCATTAATTACTTTTCACAACATCTTGTTCTTTGTGGCTCTTAAATAATCTTTTTTTTTATTTTGCTCTTCTCCTAATCCTTAAGGAGGTTATAGGCTCTTGCCCACTGTCATTCTACAAGGCACAAGATGCTATGGAGAGTAAAGAACTCTGACTTTCTGAATGGACTCGGGATCTAAATTATGTTGATAATATATAAATTACCTAGTTTCTGTATTTCCCTTGAAGTATGAACGTTCCTATCTTGCCTAAATGAAAAACCGGTACAAGATAATTTTGACTACTTTTTGTTACAAATTTCAAAAATTAAGATATTGTACATTCATTGGAATAGAGAAAGATCCCTTCCAAAAGATAAGCAAAGTATTAAGAAACATACAAATTTCGTTAGTAAAAAAAAAAGTACTGAATTGTTATGTAATATCAGTGCTCCTATATGTCAGTGAATAGGGGACAATCTTGTCAAAGATGAAGAAAAGGTAATAGAAAGATCATTCTACCGAAAGAGGCTGACGAAGTTTTAGCAAAAAAGGAAACAAAAAACACATATGCTAAACATCAGAACGAGACAGTTGAAATGTCTGTGACAAATAATTAGGAAAGTGGGTTTTGAAAACTCAAAGGATATAAAGAATGCAACAAGGAAAGAAGGAAACAGCGCATCACTTACTTAATCAGATTGTGTAAATGGATGACAGAACAGGGATTAGGAAATATATTAAAAAGACAAAATTAACAAAAAACTACTAGATACAGGAAATTATAGAAGAAGAAGAAAAAAAGGAGGAGGAGAAGAAGAAAAGGAGAAGGAGAAGAAGAAAAGGAGAAGGAGAAGAATTATTATTACTAACGGTTTTAACTTATAAATGTAAATGTAATACATTCAGTTTTCTCAATGTTAAAAACTTCGAGTAACACTTGAAATCATATTAGATACCAGGTAACATTTATAGAAATTCAGCAAGAAGAAGAAGAAGAAGAATAAGAAGAAGAAGAAAAAAGAATAATAATAATAATAAAAATAATAATAATATATAACATTTATAGATATTCAATGGGAAATTATATTCAGAGCATATACCGTAATATCCCGATAGTCATGCTGTTAATCTATAACTGCCTATCGTTTTTGTAGACGAGACGATAGTGATAAATTTGCAATTTATGTTTTGGGTGAAGTGGTTGTCCTCCTAGTCCATAACCAGGAAGAAACTTAATCTTTCACTGCTAAAATTAATTACAACAAACACATCCACATTTCCCACATATAAAAGCGCGTTTCATATATGAATATCTCTTTCAAATATTTCGTTTCAAAAACATGACAATGCGCTGATTAGTAGTCAACATTCCGTCTTTGCAAGGGTAAGAATTATAGTTGATGTAATAAACAGATACAATTGCTTACTATCCAGAGTGAGACACAAAATTACACAACCAATGGAGCCAAGATTCTGAATTTAAATTGTCAGTGATCCTGAATAAAAGCAACATTCAAAACAAGCATGAAATACAAACAGAAAATTGATAAATTTCGTCTGTCGCTTTATTTCTCTTTCATTATGTTGGCGTTGTGAAGACCTCACATACTTTGCTTCTAAAGTTGGCTTTCACCGTGCGTCTCAGACACAGAATCTATCAATCAGTATATGTAACAAAGTTCGAAATTGAAATATTGGCGTAAACTTGATTTGTTCAACGGGCAATGTTGAATTTGAGATAGGTTAGGAAGACGATACTCGAGCTGAAATATATATATATATATATATATATATATATATATATATATATATATATATATATATATATATAGAGAGAGAGAGAGAGAGAGATTAGATTAGATAGATAGATAGATAGATAGATAGATAGATAGATAGATAGGGTGACATTGTTTGCTTCATGATGCGGGCATCTTAAAAGTGATTCTGGTATTGGCTTGTCTTTTAAAATAAATAATGGTATTTATTACATTATATATTTCATTTGAGAACTTAATATTTGGGAAAAGAACTACAGAATCTAAAGTGTTAATACTGGTGTTTCTCAGCGGAGTATAGCGCCACTACCTCACCACGAATATTGTTGCACTGCTTTCCATGGAAAAGTAGTTTTTAACGAGCTGAAGTTGTTAACTGCATGCCCAACAGCTTTTAAAATCAGATTTATCTTACAAGACTGGTTCCAGTCTAAAGCTAGTGAACATTGCATGCCTTAATATTAGCCACTAACCGGATAGAGACGGGAAGTATTCGGGTCATTCTAAACCCTACACGCAAACCACCACTCGTGGCCCGATCTCAGACTGCCGGCGTGTTGATCTCGGCAGTGATACCACTAGCGAACCGCTTGAGACCTACCACTGGCCGACAGTAGTGGGGTAGGGATGTATTTTTGTATTTTTCAATAAGGGATACAATAATACAGACATAATGAACACCCAGACACCCCTTGTCCAGTTGAAGTAGATTTATCTGTAACTTTGGAAACGTGAATTATGATTTTTGCTGTGTCTTTAAATCCCAGTAATTGTAAAAGTTACTCCAAAATTCGCTTGAGGATGAAATGGAACAAATGACTTTAATTTAATTACAAAATTAAATTCGTAGCTTTTAGCTTCCATTTTTGAAACATGGTTAGAAATGTGTAGCGAAAAAACATATTTTAAATAAATCAATTTATAATATATATATATATATATATATATATATATATATATATATATATATATATATATATATATAAATATATATCAGAGATCTTAAATATAAAAGTGAACATAGAAGTCAACACTTAGAGGCGACAGTCTGTTGTATATATTTATGGGATAAATTTGTGCTTTTTCTTGGCTAATATCAGAGATAGAAGTCGCTTTGTTTATTTATTTGTAAATATAAATTTTATTTATTTAACATAACGAAAAATTTGTTTATATTCTTATTTAACACTTTTTGTTTTGGTTTGAGAATTTTAATTAAAGCTAGTCTAATTTTTGGGGTTGGTTGTAGTTCGACAGTCTGTTTTTGTCTATTTATTTACTATATTTAGCAATTTATTTGTTAGGTTTTTGCCACATTTTTTATTTATTGTTTTATTTATTTTATTTTATTTTATTAGTGTATTTATTGTTTTTATTTTTATTTTTTGGTGCATTTTTTTAGGTTACGTAGTAAAATTCTATTATGGTGGTTATTTAATAATTTATTTTGGTCGGGGAAATTAATGATAGCTATTTTTCCTCCAAGTTTGCATTTTTTATTTTAGGTCTGATTATAAGATTTTTTTGGTGTGATCGTTTTTTATTTCCCAGATATACTATTTTTGTTTCTTATTTTTGCTTATTTATTTATTTATTTATTTATACGATAGTAAAAGAAATTGTTTATAAATTAAATTATTCTTTATTTAAGACGCGGACGTTTTGTTTTCGGATTTCCTAACTTAAATCTAAATGTCATAAATATTTAAAAAAAAAATTTTTTTTAAGCTATTATTCAATTTTTCAACCCTAGTTTTGGTTTTAATTTTAAAATCCAATATGTTTGTAAAATTCATTCTAACTATTATTTTGTTCAACAGTTTTTTAATTTGGGTTTGGTTTGTCTATTTCCAGACTTATTTATTCAGAATATAAACTTTATTTAGATTTTGGACATTTTCTTACTATAGACTCATGGATCAGAAAAAATTAAAAACAATTTTATTTTTACCATGGAGCATTTTCTCTTTTTCTAGGTTTTTTAAACAAAACATTTTCTACCATTCATACTAAATGAAAACAGCTCATCCCTTTATTAAAAAAATCTATTGTATACAGCTAATTTCTAAGAATCAAACGCATATGCTATTTTTTTCTAACAACATTAATAACTTTTACTAAAATGCTACCCAATGTATTTAATTTAAAATCAATATATTCCAAATGGTTTTAAATCAATCAATATTCCCACACACTTTCTGCGTGTGAATGTGGAAACAATAAATCTAATCCTTTTATCTAAATAATAGAAACCAAACAGGAAATAAACAAATGAAATAAAACCCGTTGCTTAGTTTGCAAACATTTAATAATAGCTAAATTTTCCGTACCAACACCAATATAGAATACAGCCACCTAACCTCACCCTTACCCATAACGTTTTTATTCTAATTATGTCCTAATAGTGATTGATTGTAGTTTTGTTTAGCTATGGGGGAATAATTAAAAAACTGTTGTTTTGAATAGTATTGTTTGTTTAGAAAAAAAAGAAACATATTGTTTTAAAATTTATTAGGGGTTTTTTTTTTAAATCTTAGATATAGTAAATTTTTTTTTTTTTTTTTTAAATATTTATGACAGTTAGATTTAAGTTAGGAATATCCGAACAGTGACGTTCCATATCACGTGACGTCCGCGTCTCGCTAAGGACGCTACTTGCTAACAAACAGTAATTTTAATTCATTTGTAACAAACAGTTATTTCTGATGAAAAATTGAGGACAATTTGTAATATCAAATATATATATAAATAAATAAATACTTTCATAAAATAAAACATTATAATTTTCAATTTGAAACTTTTTCTATATATATATATATATATATATATATATATATATGTATCCACACTGATACCCACATATGCTCACACTTATATATATATATATATATATATATATATATATAGAAAGAGAGAGAGAGAGAGAGGTAGATAGATAGATAGAAGTCCTGTTACATCCAGCAGACACTGCATGCTAAATGTTTTGTATTTTTCTATTTTTTGAATAAGAAGATAGCCATTGGGATCAAATAAAAAAATGGATGAATTGTATGAAGTTCATATTTTGTACTCTATTCTGTTCATGTACATTTGACCTTCTCAGTCATTATCATAAACTGGGTGATTCCAGTGTGAGAATTCAGATCAGGATGTCTATAAACTAGAATTATTTGTGGTGGTCGGGATTTAAATAAGGCGAAAGTGACGACATGTGAATAACAGCTCGATGAAAATAAATATCTCGAAAAATAATATATATATATATATATATATATATATATATATATATATATATATATATTAGTAGGAATCTATATATTAAACATTCTTATTAGAATTACAAATTACTAATCCTAAACTAATAGGTCATTACAAAGAACATGGGCTTATTTACCTCCAAATGAGTAATGGTTTTATATCCACCAGAATACAGAAAAAAAGATTGTAAGGTCTTTCCAATTCCTGGGATTTAAAATTTAAAAAATTGTTTGCAGTTCAGCCTATGGATTCATCCTTAATTCTTTCTTTTTTTTCTGTCCCACTCTCTCTCTCTTCTTCTCCCCCTCAAATCTCTCCCCCCTCAACTCTTCTTATTCTGCCTTCCATCTCTCCCCTTCTTTCTTTCTTTTTTTCCCTATTTTTTTGATTTTATATTGAAATTTTTATTTGTCTTCCTTCCTTTTTATTATATTTTTCTTTCAGTTTCTTCAATTTAGTCAAACGGCTTATATATATATATATATATATATATATATATATATATATATATATATATATATATATATATGAAGAAATATAGTCTTAAGGTGTGCTATATTTATGGGATAGAGTGCTCAGAGATAGAGCGTGTGTAAATATAAAAGTGGACATAGAAGTCAACACTTAGAGGCGACAGTCTATTTCATGCTATATGCAATCGTCAAGCCTGACTATTGCATATAGCCTCCTACGGTTGACTTCTATGTTCACTTTTATATATACATATATATATATATATATATCTTGTGATATTTAGGCTTTTAAACCTTTTATTGAACTATAAAATTTTATTTTATTTTTTATGCTAATTACTTAATGCGAAAATTTGTTGATGTCGACAGAAAACTGTTAACTCATGTTTATGGTTTAATAAATTTTCATTATTTAGAAACTTTTAGGCATAAAGGGAATGGGTCATTCCAAGTTTTACAAGTTCTTGTTCTATTTATTATTTTCCATTTTACTTTTGATGTTTTATTCATTTCTTTTAAATGCCAAAAAATATTTGGATATAGATGTCTGATTTCTATTTCTGATATTATTGAAAAATCTTTTGTGTTGCCTCCATCTAATTTTAAATGCATTCTTCGTGGAACCAATGTACATCCTATCAGTGTTAAGACTCTCAATGGATGAGATAGTGGATTGGTATACCACAGATTGTGTGCGGCATTTATTTTGCAGCGGCCAGACTTCAGGGTTTCTAAAATCACATAATCTTTCATTATTTTTGTCTAATTTATTTTAGGATTTTTATTAATATTGTTTTGGCATGAGTGTTTTTCCAGGATTTTATTATTATGTTTTTTTTATGATTCTTTATAGATTTTCAGTGCAACTGTAACTTAATTTTAAGGTGATTTTATTAAAGATCTTGCAAAGTCTGCTATTAGTAGGAAAGTGTCTTTCAATTAAAGCTAAGAACTTATGTCCTAGCTTAATATTAAACATTTGGTTAAACGGAGGGGTATACCAAATGATTTTCCTTTTCCTGCTTTTTTTTCTGGTTAGTATTATTGTTTCCATAATTTATGTTAGCGTTTTTGTATCCGCTATTTTTCAGGGCTGTGTTGTAAAAATTATTGTGTTGTTGGAATATTTCCTCATTAGCGGAGTTCATGCTAATTCTTTTCCCTATTGATGTGGGATATATATAATATTTATCTCAACAATCTTATTGCTAACATTATTATTTTATTGACATCTTTATTTATCAGATTTCGTTAACTGGGTATTAAATCTATATATCATAACATGCACACGTGGACCATTTTTCGTTTTAATCATATATATATATATATATATATATATATATATATATATATATATAAGCATTCAAGCATACTTTTTTGAATAATCTAGACATTTTATGTTTAGAATTTTTTAATCCTGTTAAATTCATGGATCAATGTTGTTATTAATTTCATTAAGAAATGCACCGTAGTTTTTTCACATGATTTTTTTTTTACCAAGAATTTTCATTCTCATCCACGATCATCTTGAGGAGGGATTATTAAGAAAAAAAATAATGTAATTGATAGTTTTGATTTTTTTCCTGTTACGAGGCCACATTTTGTCCTAATTCTTACACTATAATATACGAAATCTAACTTAAAATGATGACTTAAATCTCTAGCTACTAGATGACTTATTATCTTATGAAAAGCTCCCATTCAGTAAAACTTTTAGATTTCATAATAATGGAATGGAACTTTCTAGAATTCCCTGGAAAACTCGACTGGGTTCTAGAGGGTATAAAAAATCATTTATAAACAGGAGTTCGTACCAATTAGCCAGTTGCCTTCGGAACCCACAGCCATGAATACTGAGGTCGTCTCCGGTCCTTTTGATTCATGAACAAAGCTTCAACCGAAAGAATATATGTCCCACCAGTCCTCGTAAATTAAAGGCTATCGGTAAATACTTCAACTTTTTTCCTTCATGTTATTATCAAACTCATTTATTTTATATACGTGTGAATATATAATTATTTTTCTAAGAACTTGAATCCAACAAATGTAAGTCTCCTCGAAAATGTTTTTGTCGTGAAACCAACACACACACACACACACACACACACACACACACATATATATATATATATATATATATATATATATAATTATTTAAAAATATGATTCCAACTCGCGACATAACCTAACCAGTTCTTTCCTATTTTCTATATATTTTTTCACACACACACACACACACACACACACACACACACACACACACACACATATATATATATATATATATATATATATATATATTCACTTTTTGTCAGATATAAAATATTCCAATGGATATTTACATTGATGTACAACGTTGGTCTTTTTGTAAAACGTTAGCTGACGGAGAAAATGAATATATATATATATATATATATATATATATATATATATATTTTTTGCTTAAATAATTCATATTTATTATTAATATAAATTTAAACTTTATCACTATATATCGAGGACAGTTTTATTATTACCAGCACACAATGAGTGACACTTTATACATATACACCCACATACACAGGCACTCAAATACACACAAGTAAACACACACACACGCGCGCACACACGTACGCATACATATGCGTGTACGTGTGTTTGTGCGTGCCTACTATACATTGTGAGATGTAGCGGTCTTTACTAATAATGGAATATCGTCGGATTATTGCGTGCTTCTCTTTCGTTTAAGTATCTAGTGAAGAGAAATACGTTTGAAGGTCAATACCTTAAGCAGTTGAGAAATACAAGGAAAATATCTATGATCATATAATTATTATCATTGTTTTATAAATAACAAATAGTGCCGTAGAAAGAGAGATGAAAAGACAATGCAAGAAATGAAAGAATAATAAAACAGTTCGATTTACCGCCTAAAGACAATAGATTTTTTCCGCAAAAGAATTAACTTAAATCTTCAGCGTCCTGATTATTTTAATAAACGTTTATGGATTTTCCTGTATTATTTACATATTTTATTAAACATGTGCATTTTATTTCTGCCTCTCTTGAAAAAAAGGTAACCTTGTGTATGCATAATTTTCATAACTGCATCGTGTAATAATAACCACAGCTAAATTGAACCACAGAATATTAATTTTGAAAATTATTGTTCAATTTTACACGTAGTCAAATTCAAAAACAAAAAAATACGTAGACTACATGCATTACTTATATAAATCCAGATAATGTTTCTGTCAACCTAGAAAATTATAAAAATTCAACAGACCAAAATCGTTAGCGTTTGGTTGAATTTCTTAGTTGACTGGTTTCTTTGTTTAGCGGCATATGGATCATTTAATGCCAAAATTTAATTTTCCTAACACTTGTGGTATTTTTTACTATTAAAAACTATTGCTGATATTTTTACTATAAATATGTCTTTTTATACATTAATAGTGTTTTGATCTCAGTTTGAGTTGTTCGCCATCTAGCTATAGCTAAGATCCTAACAAGTGATACCACTCCTGGTCAGGATAGACCTGGGAACAACAGCAATTTAGAGGTGGTTCCACATTCAGAGGGTTTTCTACCTAAATTAGTTTATAGTCATACACAAGACTGTCGTTAGCGGTAAGAGATTTTGGCCAAATCCTGATATACTAGCCGGCTATCGGTAGTTTCCAGAAGTTCTGGAATATGGCAGTAGGTATATGAGATATCGAATGACGTCTCATACGCCTACTGAAAAATAATCTGAATATTGCAAGAGATCTAAAGTACAGTTTGCTCTTACTATATTTCATCCCAAACGACCAGATGCCTAAGAAAATGCTTACAATGGTGTAATCAAATTATTATATTTCAACTTACATCGGTATCTTGGAGATGACGAATAGTTGTAATTACATGTCTTTCGATTCAAACTAAGAAACATTTGTATATTCTATTGCCAACGTTTCAACCGTTTTGTCCTGGGGCACTTCCTTGTGTCTTTCGTACTTGGCAAACTTTATGAGAATTTGACTCAAACACTTCATTCAGTCTCCAGAGAAATCACATTTCAGTTAATTTTCTTTAACCTATTAGTCTTTGTGTAGCTTACTATTTCCTTTCACTAAATGGAACTTGATGACTTTTCAGTACTAACTAAATCAGAGAACGAGCTCTCTGGAAACGTTTAATTAGAATTTATACATCTCATTTCGCAGGGCAGACCAACAATATGCCTTTCTCCTTTATAGGTCAATTGCTGATGTATTAACTATTATTGCTGAAAGAGTGTATGAAGCTTTAGATAAGAATATTGAAGCTCGGGCTGTTGATATGGACATCTCAAAAGCGTTCGGCAGAGTTTGGCATAACTTTTTTCACACGTTGAAAATTTATGGTGTCTTCAGACGAATTTTCAAAGTGAAAGTTATCCTAAACGGCCACTCTTCCAGCTCCTCTTGTATTAATGCAGGTGTCTCATACATTTCTATCCTTGGTCCTACTTTGGTCTTAATTTTCATCAATGATTCTCCTGGTAGCACAGCAAGTCTCAACTTGGTATCTATGCTGATGACACAAATATTTATTTCTGCCTCGATAATAAACCTAATCGGTTCGATAAGGTCAAATTGGCAGCTGATCCTTAATTGACATAGAGTATGTTAATTCACTGGGCCAAAGAATGTCGTAATTTCAACGTCTTCAAAACAAAACTCCCACTCCATTAATCATTTGAGAGATACCTTTCTGACTTTCACCAACATGGCTGATGTTAACCTCGGTGAAATGACTCTTTGCACCTTCTCGAGTTGACATTCTCGGCTGACATGAAATGAAAAAAATAACTATATTGAATCAATTTCTAGATATGTTGCTAAGAAAGCTGGTTCATTGTGTCCTGTTAGACATTTCTTGATCTGCAAAATTTAAATGTCTATGAGTCTACCATTCGTCCAAGTATATTGCTGCCACATATGGTCCAGTGCTCCTACTGTATATTTAGAGATTATTGAAAAATCCATAGAAGAACCACAATATGTTTTGATCATGATCTACAGTTGCTTTACAGTGACGTTTCTATAAATAATTTCAGGGTATTGCCTTCACTATAGTACCTAGACTTTATGACAATAAACATTGCACTAAATTAACAATAAGCTCCCATCAATTTACATTTGAATTGGTTAGATGTAACAGTAATTCTGTGCTAACAGTTTTCCCGCATTTCCAGACAAATTTGATCATCAAAAATATAAATGCAATGTTAACCGTTATCTACTGTCATTGAGATTACTTTTCTATTGTTTTCCCTCCTTAATAATTTTTTTTGTGTGTTTTCAAATATTTTCACACTCGGTAATCGCTTTGTGTCTTAGTTGTTTAATACATTTGCAAGATTTGAAATTGTTTTTTTTAAAAGATATTTGGTCATTGAAATACTGATATAAAGAAGTGGGTGGATCGGTAAATGTACAGCCGTAGGCGCACGCAAACACACACACACACACACACACACACACACACATACATATATATATATATATATTATTTATATATATATATATATATATATCACGTTGCATGGATATTAGTTTGTAACTCGCTTTTCACAGCTCTATCACCGATATTGAGCATTTCCCCACTAAATACCACGCATATATATATATATATATATATATATATATATATATATATATATATATATATATATATAAAAGAAAGAACAGTATATATATAATCCGGTGTTCTTATAGATATTTTTATTTTTACAAAATAGTGCTCAATGTAAATTTACATAGCATTAATATTATAAATTAATTGATTTAAAATATGTTTTTTTTCGCTGCACAGTCCTAACCATGTTTTCAAAATTCAAAAAGTTATTGCTACGTTTTGGTAGTGGGTAGGGATTTATTTTTCAATGAAATCTAACATCCGTTAAAAGCGTGTCGTCTGGATTTTTTTTATAAAATTATATTGTTAACGGCTAAAATTCTTACGGCATTTTATTCCTTCGTTTGCCGTAAAAAAAAAAAAATTAAAAAAAAATAAAAAATAAATTTTACTTAAAAAATATTTAAATATAAAATTTTTAAAAATCGTAATATAAATATACTTGATGTAGAAAAATAATTTTACTGACTGTAAGTACCTCTAATACATTTTACTTCTATTAAATGAAATATAGTCTATAAAAACTAATAATGAAAATATTTTCAAGTTGTAATTAAAATTGTAGGTAATTAAAATGATTTCTAACCTAAACTTCTTTTAAATTGTAATTAAATAAATAAATGAAGTCTACGTGATAATAATTCTACAAACTGTAAAGGATTCTAATTACATTTAATTAAAAGTAAAAATATTTCAAATCGTAGTTAAATAAAAAGTATTCTTACCTAACCCCCTACCAAAAAAAAAGTCTTTAAATATACGAAGGAAAAAAATGCCGTAAGAATTTTAGCCGTTAACAATATAATTTTATAAAAAACATCCAGACGACAAGCTTTTAACGAATGTTAGATTTCATTGAAAAATACATCCCTACCCACTCCCAAAACGTAGCAATAACTGATACATTAAAATATAGACATATTGAACACCCAGACAGCCCTGCCTAGAAAAATAGATTTATCTGTAACCTTGGAAACATGAATTTTGTTTTAGCTGTGTATTTAAAACCCAGTCATTTTAAAAGTTACTCCAAAATTCGCTTGAGGATAAAATGAAACTAATGTCTTTGATTTAATCACAAAATTAAATTCGGGGCTTTTAGTTTCCATTTTTGAAACATGGTTAGAACTGTGTAGCGAAAAATAAAACATATTTTAAATCAATTAATTAATATATATATATATATATATATATATATATATATATATATATATATATATATACCACGCATATATATATATATATATGTATGTGTGTGTGTGTGTGTCGCACAGCATTCTGTTACATTTCGATTATTCAATACAAAACTTACCTCTTCCATTAATAAAGAAGATTTATGTGCATTTGTAAAATGTTATTGTTATTTTTTTCATTTGCATGTATGCTCTGTATTTTTGCATCTTAATTTGAACATTATATATTTTTTACATTTCGAGCACTGTTTATTTCCCCATGTTTGCTTCTGTGAAGCATATTTTATACTTGATATATATATATATATATATATATATATATATATATATATATATATATATTAATATAGAGAGATAGGAAGAGAGAGATTTGTGCACACGTGTTTGTGTGCGCATGTGTGTGTGTGCACTCACACATCTGAATTACTACTTATATATATATATATATATATATATATATATATATATATATATATATATATATATATATACGGAACATGCTCTCCATTTTCACTGGACAGATACTCTCATGAACACATGCATTCTTTTCAATTATGGAAGATATTTAGTGTTTACTCCATAAATTGACAATATTTAATTGATTTGATATTATTCTTTTTTCTGTTAGGACCTTGAATAAGTTCTCGCTGATTTTTCATGAAATTAATGTTTTATTTACAAATATTACTAACAAACATCTAACTGAAAGTATTGTCCATCACTAGCCACTACTTTTTCCCCATATTTCTGAGAGCATTTGGAATCCACATTGGAAAAACAACACGTCTTTTGAGGTTAACCACGAGTCGACTCATTTTTTTTGCATCTTCATGAGAATGAAAGTGCTGCTTAGCCAGACCATATGCCATCGATCGGAACAAGTAATAATCTGACAGGGCAATGTTTGGTGTATAGACTGGGTGGGTAAAGACTTCCCATTTATGCGTTTCCAAATAGGTTTCACTCGTTTTAAAACATGTAACCTAGCGTTGTCATGTTGCAAAATAACATTTTGCTGTCTCTGCTCGTATAGAGGCCATTTTTTAATCATTACTAATGTTTTCAAACGTTTCGAAACTGTTGTCTGATCAACCGCTAATCATTCTGCTTGCGCCTAACAGGAGTCTTCATAAATTAATGCCTTCAATTCTTCGTCTTCAAAATTTTTCGGTACGCCAGAGTTTTCTTTATCTTCAGCATCATAATCATTATTTTTGAAGCGTCTAAACTAATCTTTGCATGTTGTTTCCGACAGAGTATGATCGCCGTAAGTCTCAGCAAGAATCCCGTGAGCTTCAGTGTAGATTTTTAAAAATAAAACAGTGCAATAAAATTGCCCGCAAATACACTTTCTTTGGCAAAAACTCCGACATCTTTAACGCTACAAAAAACAAATTTGTTTACACTTCGGCGAAATGACATACACTGAATTTCATGGTTACATATAATACCTCTTTATAGATGCGTTACTATCTGAAAATACATGCGCGCACTTCTAAGAACGCCACCTGTTGAAAACCAGCGAGAACTTATTCAAGGTTCTATGACTTAGGTGCGATAATGTAGAGATTGTTGAACCAAGTTACGTGTGTATTGTCATTTCTCCAATAGAAATTTGACACCACACTCGGCATGTGTTTAATGTACAATGTGTCCCTAAGTTGGTTGGGGTATTTCGTATCGGTTAAGCTGTATCTCGGGGAAAAAACATACATACACTATTAGAGTTTTATTATTATACACACATATCTTATTATTATAATGTTTTCTCCTCTTGAACTAGTTGCCATGAAAGTCTAGAAGGCCTACTGTAAACTACGGTTTAACTCATATCTGGAGGGAAATAGATGGGTTTGCCTTTCGAAAAGGTATATTTGAGAAAGTAAGTGCGACGTACAAGCGTAGGATTTGAACACGACACAACGATTCCAATTTTCGAGCTGATATCCATTACATATCACACGCGTAGATTTGAACAAATATGAAAAGAATAACATACCGAGATGGATGGACGAATACAAGATAGATATCTAAGATAGGTATATAAAAATTTATAGATACAATGCACTTCAAATTTTATTTTTTAATTTTGTGTTTGTCAGACTCGTCATTTTATTTGTGTCTTCTACATTAAAACCTCTTTATCTTTCTTATAAGTACACACAGAACGCATGTATGCATATATGTATGTGCGTGTATTTTGTTTGTATGTGTCTGTAATTGAGTATTTTGTCACAAGAAACTAATCCATATAAAACATGGAAAAAGGAAAATAAGTCAAATAAAGAAGAAAAAAACGCAAAAGACGGGAAAATGAGAAACGCTGAGTTAAAAATAGATAGAAAATTTAATAAGAGAAAAAGTCATACGGACAAAAGGGGAAAAATTTATAAAAATGTAGAAAAAATATCTACGAAGCTCAGCCAATAAAACCCGTTAGTCATGGTTGCAATATCTTACTAGATATTAACCACGGCAGGAAAAGACACGACGTCACGACTGAACCGCTATAGTGTATGGACTAGTGGTGGGATACTATAAGCCAGCGGATATAAAGGTTAAACCCTTGAGGGTGTCGGTCACTATGAACGTAGGCGTATGCCTCCAATATAACATCGACCTCTTTGTACAAACGACATAATTGTAGAAGTAATGTGTGTGTCTCACTTGCGTTGGGTAACACAACTTTTGCCGGACTTTATATTTATAAAAATCAAACTTGTTTTGTTAATACAAAAATAAATCTTTACGTAAAATGAATTACTTATTTTCAAGTCCATAAAACTTGAGCTTTGATTAAAACTGTGCCATCAAGCAAATGTTGTTTTTGTTATTTTTGACTGTCACAATTTTTGTTATATATAGCATCAATAAAATCGGTTTGCTTAAAACGTTAAAGAACGAGGTATTATCGACAATTAATTATAAAAAGTGAAATACAATATCTAATTTTCATCAGTTGTTTTTAATGAATTCGACGTATTAATTTTATGTTGATAAATATATGTTTTTAATCAGATGCTTCTTATAAGATATACATAACACCATAACATCAGCAGAATTAAAACGAAGCAGTAGGCATTAATGTGTTAATACAAGTAAGTATTGTTTTATATATATATACCTTTAAGAATTTGTATTTCAAACAAATAAATGTTATGTCATTAATTTCCGTTCTCGGCTTTGGTAATGTTTATCTATAAATCACTTTTTTAATGAAGGGTCTTTTAATTTAATTTCTTAGTTATCCAACAATTTCCTTGATTTTAGTATTTAGAGAAGAATTTGGGAGAAAAATGAAGGAGGCAGTGTATAACGTAATGTAAGCAACGTTGATATTTTTAATCGTATATTTTGAAAAAAGTCATCATTTTTAAAATAAATGTTTTTGCTTTCTTTTTTCATAAATATTGTTTCCCGATCTGTTTTTTTATAATAATTTATTGTATTTATCTATTGTGCTTTTCCCTTTTTCTCCGCTTCCTAATATGAAATACTAGAACCCTTTTTGAAAGCTATAGATCTGTTTTAAGAGAGTTTTTATAGAATTATTTTACCACATAAGCAAATTTCACAACAAACAATTAATATAGAAAGACATTGTAGGCTTTTATATGTATAAATACTTTCTTATTCTTCAAGCACCTATCTTATTGCCATTCATTTTGATTTGTTGTCTTCTTTTTTGGGCTTTCGGTCTCATTCGCTTTATCATTCCTGGCACAGTTGCATATTTTTATAAGCAGCTTTTAATGAACACTGTTTAACGAATTTTGACTCTTTTGTCTTTGGTCAGTTATTTTCTAATTTCAATCTCTCAAGAAAGCAACGAAAATTACCATAATTGTGAAACTGACCGATTTTCCATTACATTACTGACAGATTCAGTGCTGAGTTGATGAAGGAGAATTTTCTAGAATTTTCGTTATGTTTCAAGAACTTTAGAGAAGATTTTAAACGTGTTTGAAATTTCTAGAACGTTCTGGAAACATAGATGGCAGTATAAATACAAGAACAGTTTAGTTTACTTCCAGCTGCCCTAGTCTAGACAAGTCGTCATTGATAGATGCATTCGTCACATATGGCGTCAAGATGTCTGTAGCAAATTTATTCAGACATGAGGGAAAAGTACTCCGTAGCAACATTTACTAAATTCTGTGAGGCTTACATGTCATATTTTGGTATGCCTGTCGAGGAGCATGACAAATCTTGGGTACCTCATTTCTCCTGCGCACGCTGGAAAAAAAATCTAGAAGGTAGTTTTGCTTATTTATATAGCGGAATTCTTAAGTGTCAAAGTTTTGATATTTTTTTAATTAAATATAACACACTTTAATTGTTTTAAACCATTGTTATGGAAAATTATGTATTAACTGTTTCAAAAATCGTACATTAGCGTCTACAATAACATGTATGTTTCTATAGTAGATCATTGTCAAGAGCCATAAAGATACGGGATATTAGTGATGTTCAGTATTCAGGATTCCGTATTTTATCGTCATTTGCTGCATTAATCATCATTTTACAATCGAAATGGCTATTTGTAATCGTAAGTTCGATGATAACTGTGAAGTGATTTGTCTAAAATGATTTTTTGCTAAGTTACTCGTCCAGGAAAGGGATTTCGTTCACAATCTTCTCTTGGCTAATGATATTCATTCTTAATTGAGAGTAAAGCCACTAAGAAACAGGTGGCAACTGTATGTGGAAAAATTAGAAACGGAAATATTACTAAAGACGGAGAACAAAAAGAATAATCTGGAGGACACTAAACAATGATTGAAATTGCATTCCAGAGGTACAGTAGAGTAAGGCATGGCGGTTAGGACTGAGGATTCGGAGAGCCGTTCGAATTCCTCGAATCCATTACATTCACTTACTGGCTAATACCCTTGGGAAAGGTGTGAATTCTCTTCTTCTCCGACCCCAGCTATAGCTAAATAGCAGGACCAGTTTCTATAGCCTTGGATGCAAACTGACCTACTGCAGAAAGAAATGACAACCTACTGGGGGAAAAAAAAATCTATCTCGTCAGTCATGTATCGAAATATACATGTACGCCTAAGTGTGTATTACGCATGGTACATGACTTGATTTAATTGAATTTTAATTTTTGAAGATTAAATAATAATATAAGCTTAATAAATAATCAGTAAGAAGCATTTGCGTGTTTTATATATAATATTCTGAAGTTTATTTAGAACGGTCCAACCAGGGTTTTTTTTTCTCTCTCTCTAAAACATAAAACTAGCGTTACACCCGGTAATATTTAAGTAAAGCATTTACATATGAATTAGCCATAGAACACGCATAAATTTACATAACGGCTTCCATTTCGGCGATTGTATTGTAATTAATTTAACAGATCTTATTTTCCTTTATGAAACAGATTTGTGAAGAAACAACAAAAATAATAATATACTGAAAGGTTCATATTTTTAATGAATGCGAATATCCTTTATATCTTAAAATAACTTAGCATCCCAGGGGCATCGCAAATGACCGATAGAACAACATTGTTAAAATAATTTTTGAGTATATACGTTTATTTGATAATTTCATGCGATTCTAAAAAATAGAAGTCAGTAACACATTTATCTTCGTTGGATAGATTTTCGGACAAAAATTCTTCTGTTGTTATGTTTCTGTAATGTGTAGACGAACTCTCGTCATTGAAAAAAATATCCCAATCATATAAACATGAATAGAAAACTTGTAAATTATACTGATATATAATTATTTCCGTTCAGTATATAAAAATAAGATATTAGTGTTTGAATTATTTTTTAATATTTTTTTCTTTCGAAAACCGAAAGAAATACAATTTCAACGACTCGTAGGTCTGCGCTTTTAAATCTGTGGAAATGCGATTAATTAATGAACTTTAATAAAAGTGTCTTTGCTAATTTCATCGATGACTGAGTTTATTTATTAAAAGTCTTCCTTGTCAAAAAAAGTAGCGGAAATAATTTTCTTTTAATGTAATTACTCCGTCTGATGAAATTTAAGTAACATATTGCGTCGTCGCAAATATGTTTCGCAAGACGTAAAAGGATAATTCCCGGGAGAGTTTAAAAAGATTTTTTAAGTAATTTAAATGCAGGTTCTGGTGAAAAGTATGATCAAGATCGGACAAACAATATTTGAAATATAAAGTAAAATTATTACCTTGTTCTCAAGGTACTAGTTTACATGTTCAAATATAGTATAAAATTTATTAGTAAGAAAAAATTATATGCCAAAATGTTTCTTATAGTTTCACATATTTAAATGTTATTTCTAAATTAATGAACATTTCCAAAATCTTGATTTATAACCTTTGATCTCGCTCACACCTTAAAGTTGTTATTAAATAATAAAAGTATTTTAATACACGAAAATTACATAAAGTCATCAATAAATCATATAAAATATATGCAGAAAAGAACAACAAACGGTGTTAAAGTACATGCCATCGATTTTAGCTTAATTTGCACAATAATTGATTTTAACCGTCTGTTATTGGTCGTGCTTTACATATGTGTATTAAATTGTAACGACGTTTTATTATATATAAATAAAGATAATATTATTAATCATAATCTGCTACTGTTTATTAATTGCGTTACCACGAAATTATGAAAGTAACATGTACTGAGACCTGTTTATGCAATAACTTGATCACTAACTCTAAGAAGTTTAGCAGCTTCTCAAAAGGTGATTGGAATAATTGCTTTTAACAGGGCCTTATGCTGATGGAGACTCTGCGCTTATGGAGGCCCAGCGATAGTGTATTCTACTCTGGCTAGTATTCTATTCATTTGGATCATGAGCCGTTTCAAAGTGGTTTCCAATTGGGCTCCGTTTCTCCAATGGTTGTGCCAGAATTTTCATTTTTTTCAAGGTGTATTTACTATCCTGGCGAATTATTATTTAACGCACACACACACACACACACACACACACACATATATATATATATATATATATATATATATATATATACATGAATTATTCACACAAAAACTAATGCAAAGGTTAATGATTTAAATGACGAGACATCCATCATCGCAAACAATTCAAATAATATACAAAACCCTCCGAATCCGTTATGAATGAAATGACCCTTGTTTATATAAATTTCTGCCGTATTAGTTCTTATTTTTACTACAAGCTTTCGTCTGTTCCTACAGACATCTTCAGGTATAGAATAGATGTTGTTCTTGTTTTTTCTCTTAGTAATAAGAGGACAACGAAAATATATGTATTGTTGTATCCGAAAATGCTATATTTGTATATTATTTGAATTGTTTGCGATGATCGATGTCTCGCCATTTAAATCATTAACCTTTGCATTAGTTTTTGTGTGAATAATTCATGTATTTGTAAATTGATTGCACGTTTATCGTAATATATATATATATATATATATATATATATATATATATATATATATATATATATATAATCCAGGTAGAACTCAATGTCCAGGACAGAGTAAGAATATAATATAAAAGTGTCAAACACTAATATTCCAAGGTTATAATTTATTACATTGGAATCGTAATGACGATCTAATTCATCAAACCTACAAATTCAAAAAGAAACCGGATAATATTACTACGGGTATAAAAAGCAAAATTGTAGTGAGAGTGGATGCGGGGGCGCAAACTAAAAATGAGGGCATTTATAAGAGAATTGATTTGTAATCAAGATAATTTGACAAAGCAAGTAATATCACCGACAGATTACAAATTTAACATAAACATAAAAATTAAAGAATATTTAATCTAGTAAGGAATCTACTATTTATATGCCCCAAAATACATACGGGGATACATATATACATACACAACAACATATATGTATCTACTCACACACATACATATACGTGTGCACATATATATATATATATATATATATATATATATATATATATATATATATATATATATATATATCCCAAACGACCCTCCACCAGGCTTTTGAATTCAGAGATGACCTTCTCCTAGACCAGTTGCCACCAGGTCTCTGTATTCGTTCCTTCAAAAAGTGTGGATGGTCCTGCACGAAGCCTTCACCACTATAATCAAATCTCATGTGCTGGTGTCGGGCTGTCGGTTTCCTGGAAACTGACCTGCTTGACCCTCATACGTTGAATCTCGACGGGAGAGTCGATTATATATATAAATATAAACAATCATACACTCATGCATACATATACGCACATATACACATAGACATACACATATGTGCACACAAACAAATATACATAAAACTTTACATGCATCTATGCATATGCATGCACACATTTATCAAATATACAACGTATCTATCTATCTATCTATCTATCTATATATATATATATATATATATATATATATATAGCATAATGAGAAGCCACGTATACTTTCTTAATATGTATATATAGAAAAAGTTTCAAATTGAAAAATAATAATGTTTTATTTTATGAAAGTTATCCATGTGTTGTCTGGCTTTGTGGGCATATTGATCCAAGTGTTGGTTACGTCCGCTTGGTGGGGTCCATATATTGTTATTCTTCGTCGGAGGAAGTTTGGAGCATGATTGGTTAGCGCAGTTGTCTGTATTAGAAGTAGGTTTGTTGTCTGAGAAATATTCTTTTAGTCTCAGTCTACGAAGGTATTTTTCTATATCGTAGCAAAGGTTTGGAGGATTTAGTGGTTGTGAGGGGCAGAATGATAATCCTTTATTTAATAAAAACGTTTCTCCTTGGGTGAGAGTGTATTTAGATAGGTTAGCGATGTGGTTGTCAGCAGAGGTAGTATTGGTGTAGTGAACATAATGAGATCTTCGTGGGATCTGTTTTATCAAATAGTCTTTCAGGTAAGTTATGTGTTGTAACAAAGCCAGACAACACATGGATAACCTCTTAAAAAACAAAGGACACCAGATAAAAAAATACAACTTATCCAAAATAGAACACCAAGCCATCTATACTCTTAAAAACAACCGAGACATAATTATCGTACCAGCTGACAAGGGCGGAGCTATAACCATCTTAGACACTAACAACTACATTAAAGAAGCAGAATCACAACTTCAAAATAACAGATTCTATGTAATTACCTCTAGACCCAACTAGCACATTCAAACAGAATTATCACTTCTCCTCAGAACCTGAACTACAACATAAAAAATACCATAAAATCTCTTATTCCTGAGAACCCTAAAACAGTAACATTCTACACTATCCCAAAACTACATAAACTCCCCAAAATCCTTTCAGAAAAACACCCTAATACCTTTTCATCCAACCCACATCAAACTACACAATCAAATAATGAAGAGAACATCTATAAAATTTCAAAAACACTTAAAATCATGCCACCTGGTAGACCCATAATATCAGGCATTGGTACCCTCACAGAACTTATATCTGGGTACATAAACAATATCCTAAAATCTTTATTGCCTGATATACCTAGTTATATTAGAGACACTACTGACTTTCTCAACAAATTACAAAACATTAACTTAGTCCACCATGATACAATCCTAGTAACGATGAATGTTTCGTCCCTTTACACGAGCATTTCACATGCTGAAGGAGTATCAGCTTGTTATGAGTTCCTTAGTAACAAAAAATTACCTAACTACCAAATTACAGATATATGCCAATTAATAAATTTCATCTTAACACATAATAATTTTAAATTCAACAACAAACACTATTTACAGATTAGTGGCACAGCAATGGGCACAAAAATGGCACCTAGTTATGCTAATATCTTTATGCACATTCTAGAAAAGAAGATACTAGACAATTCTTACTATGGACTCATAGATCAGAAAAATTAAAAACCTTTTTCACTTTCTGCAACAATTTCCACGATACAATAATTTTACCATGAAATACTCATACACATCCATCCCTTTCTTAGACGTCATGATAAAATTAAACAAACATACACTTTCTACCAGTCTATACAACAAACCCACAAACCAACATAAATTCCTGCACTTTAACAGCTGCCATCCCTTTAAATTAAAAAATCTATTGTATACAGCTCATTTCTAAGAATCAAACGCATATGCTCAGACCATTTAGATTTTCTATACAACATTAATAACTTAACAAAACAATTCCTAAAATGTAAATACCCAATAAAATTAATAAAAGAAACACTAAATAAAACTATCCTGATAAATCGTATCACACTTCTCACATACAAGAAAAATAAAAACAACAATCGGATTCCCATGGTTTTTAACCACAATCAATATCCCCACACACTTATTCACAATTTAAAAAAGGATTACAAGAACCTCCAGTTAGACAAAAAGATCAAAGACATTTTCGATAAACCACCCATAAATGCAAAGTAACAATCACCTAACCTATCAGCTATCCTCACCTCTACCAAATATCTAAACAATAGAAACCAACCAGGAAATTACAAATGTAACAAACCTCGTTGCTTAGTTTGCAAACATTTAATAATAGCTAATATATTTTCTGTACCCAACACCAATATCAATATACAGACACCTAACCTCACCTGCGATAGTCATAACGTAATCTATTATTTATTCTGCAACTTATGTTCTAATAGTGGATATATTGGTGAGTCTGGAAATAATTTTTGATTTCTTTTCAATAACCATAAACAAACAATACGTCAAAACAACCCTTATTCCCCCATAGCTAAACATTTCAAACAATCAGGACACACATTAGAAAACTGCAAATGTTTATTGATAGATTCCGATTTTAGTTCCACATACACACGCAGAAAAAAAGAAATATATTGGATTTTAAAATTAAATACACATAAACTAGGGTTGAATAGGGACTTGGGTGTTTTAGATCTTTATAAATATTTCAATAGTTAAGCATTTTTTTAGATATAGTTAAAAAATATTTTAAACAACATTTAAAATATTTATGACAGTTAGATTTAAGTTAGGAATATCCGAACAGTGACGTTCCATATCACGTGACGTCCGCGTCTTGCGAAGGACGCTACTTGCTAACAAACAGTAATTTTAATTTATTTGTAACAAACAGTTATTTCTGATGAAAGATTGAGGACAATTTGAAATATCAAATATATATATAAATAAATAAATACTTTCATAAAATAAAACATTATTATTTTTCAATTTGAAACTTTCTCTCCCTCTCTCTCTCTCTCTCTCTCTCTCTCTATATATATATATATATATATATATATATATATATATATATATAATTAAAAATTAAAATGGAAAAACCAGCCATCCATACATACATTTAAAATATAAAAATAGATGGGTAGAATTAAACTAATTTGAACTTAAAAAAAAAACTACTGAGCAAGAAAACGTTAACAATATTAAAAATCCACGGAGTGATTAACGCGTATATATCTATTAAGTCTACATATATACCTAGGTATATAAATATATCAGAAAACTACCATATTTTGTATATCAGATATTCTGGAAAACTTCTTGCTTACGTACCCACATACACATATACTAATACATGATTAAAGTTTGTTAACACAAATTAAATGATCAAAAAATATATAGAGCACCACATAAACACATACAATGATATATATAGGTAATCATAAAAGTCATTCTATTTAAATGTCATGTCCGATGTTAGTGATCCAAGATTGAACTCTTATAGGTAACAACATGTTATAAAACCGTGTTTATGTTTTAAACCTTTTTTACGTCTACATTTGGAAATGATCTCACTACGAATATTCAGCAACTCATCTGGATTTTTATCTTTAATAATAAATTTTTTTTTTCCCGCAATGCACAGATAACACCAATCGCGGAAGTTTTTAGAGGTTCTACCTCTTACTTACAATTGAATAACTAATTTTCAGTGTCTTCCTATTGAAAATTGTATATAGTGGATGTTTACTATGAAAGTGTTTGCCTATTAAACTCAGGAAGAAACTTCCTATATCAATGGTGGAAAGCCTGCAATACGGTGGGTTAAACCATATTACTTTCCTCTTTCTGTTTTTTAGATCTATTATTATTATTATTATTTTCTAGTTCTTCGTTACAGTTTAATTCCTGTTTAAACAACTATTTTTGAGAGCCTGGTTGTATGTAAATTTATTTTCATTAAATTTTTTTTGGCTAGAAGATAGCCTATTTATTCTCGTATTAAAAGTTTTGGGGATGTGATCTATTACAGATTTCGCGTGGTTAGAGTGGACATTGTTGTATTGGGGTGTCTGATCAACTTTATGGAAGGGTTTAAAATACTCATTAGAGAGGTTGAGTGTGATATCTAAAAAAAATGATATTTTAAGGCTGGAAGATATTTCAATCCTAAGGCCTAGATATTTGCATCTTATGAATTGGATCGTGGTTACGATTCCGATGTAATAAATTATCACCATGGAATATTAGTGTTTGAGCCTTTTATATTATATATATATATATATATATATATATATATATACAACTAATGTTCTAACCTTTTGCATTAGTTTTTGTGAATAATTCATGTATATATATATATATATGTATATGTGTGTGTGTGCGTGTGTGTGTGTGTGTGTGTTTGTGTGTGTGTTGTGTGTACCGCTTGGAGAAATTTTTTGGTCAATATTTAGTTAATTACTATGTATAATATTATAGTTTAGTTATAATACTTTGGGTCAATAATTAGTTAATACTATGTATAATATTCATTACTGATCAAGGCTAATGTATTGAAAATGAAATGTGTTTTCATTCAGTAATATTAATAATAATAATCTGCGGCTAATAAAGAAGAAACAAATGACAGAAAGCCAAGAAGCTTAGGTGTGTGATATCAAGCATGATAAAAAGCGACAGCCCACATCAGCAGTTAAGTTAGGTTTAAGGCTACGAATACTTGACACAGATTTGACCTCCGGGATTAGAGTTTAATGGATTTAAGCTTTAGTTCGTGAATTTGGTGGCACTGTGATTGTGGTAAGGCAGTGCCAATTTCAATACATCTGTGATAATAACAAAATGATGTGGTAATGAAAATAACTCATACAAATAATTAAATGTGTTGCATTTTTGTTTGTGTTTGTTACGTTTCTAGCCAATTACTTTTTCTTTCTTTTGGATTATATTTTTATAACTCTATACAAAAAGACATCTAAAATTTAAATTCAAAGTCTCCACCCGTTCGTGTGTGTGTGTGTGATATATATATATATATATATATATATATATATATATATATATATATAAGAATAATAGCATAAGTATGTTATAACATATTATCACTACAAAAATAGCCATTTTAATTCAACACTTCTGGCGCCTTGTCAAGTGATGATGTTGATTGTAAAATAAACTTTTTTTTTTATTTTACAATTAACACTATCACTTGACAAGACACCAGAAGTGTTGAAACGATATGGCAATTTAATAGTGATGTTACATCATACTTACGTTATAATTTTAAATATTATATATATATATATATATATATATATATATATATATATATATATATCATAACTAATATGTATATATATATATATAATTAATATATATATATATATATATATATATATATATATATATATATATATATATATATATATATATATATATATATGCATGTATCCATTTATGTATGTATGTATAAAACCCAGCATGAAGATTACGTAGAAACATGAAAATTTTCTTCACTTTATCTCTGATATGAACACTTTTACTCATGAATATATCATGCCTTGAAACCATATTTTCTAATCGTTTAACCCCAAACAAGGCTGTCATGCAGTAGGATGCACGAATTGATAGGTATTGAGTAACAAAGATTCAGTGTGGGGAATTTAGGAAACGACAATAAAGAATCAGGGTTCAAGAACGCAGAAAATTTCGATTGACGTTGCATTTAAAGCTTTGAAGATTTTAAGTAGCTGAGAATGAAGTAAACGGTGACCACATTATGAGAAAATAAATTAAGATAGATTTTAGTTCAACAGTGGTGTGAAAAATTGTAATTAGTACTCACACACACATATATATATATATATATATTATAAATTAATTGATTTAAAATATGTTTTTTTCGCTACACAGTTCTAACCATGTTTCAAAAATGGAAGCTAAAAGCCAAGAATTTAATTTTTGTGATTAAATCAAAGACATTAGTTCCATTTCATCCTCAAGAGAATTTTGGAGTAACTTTTTAAAATTACTGGGTTTTAAATACACAGCTAAAACAAAATTCATGTTTCCAAGGTTACAGATAAATCTATTTTTCTAATGCTCTGTAAATTTACATTGAGCACTATTTTGTAAAATATCCATAAGAACACCGGATTATATATCTTGCTGTTCTTTCTTTTTTTATTTATATATATATATATATATATATATATATATATATATATATATATATATATATATATATATATATATATATATATAAATATATATATATATATATATATATATATATATATATATATATATATATATATATATCCGAAAACAGGAAGATTACTTACCGAACGAAGACTATTCGGCTCATGTCCAAGAGAACGGTCTTTTATTTACGTTCCTGAAACTTGGCTATAGGAAGGAAGTCCAATAAATTTTCAAGAACCAATGAATCTTACTGTATAATGAAGGAATATCAGTTTGGAAGATTAACAGCTTATCACTTCAACTGAATAATGGTGTTCTTCAAGCAGAATCGCAGTTATTGATAAAATAAATCCGTGCCACGAGGCATGGAGAATAGTAGGATCAGTCAGTCAAGTGCCATACATGATACACACTTAGGCAATTATGTCTCTTTCGATTCATGACAGACAAGGCAAAAATGTGCCGTTTCTTTCTGAGTCTATAGTGTCCGGTCTATTCTCCCGCTATTCAACTCATAGCGGATTGGGATAAGAAATAGATTCATATCTTTCCTAAGTGATTGTAACGAAGTAATGAACAATGACACGGATTGAAGTATCGAAGAGCCAAATTAGAATTCCTGTTGGGTTCATTGCATTCATTAACGGGTTAATTACATTTAATTCTCCCTCAAACTATGGGTGAATAGCATAACAGCATAGGTCCTATATAGCCTTCGTTGTCTACAGGTCTAGGAGAAGGAAAAACGCTAAATACAGACCATCAGGAAAAACAGTGACTGCTGCGGCTGTAATACATGTAGTACCCCAACGACCCTAATTGGTCCCGTGATCGTGAGTGTAACGGATTAGACTAGAATTTGAACTTAGTTCGTCAATTTTAAATTCTGGACAATTCAAAACATATTCAGGACAGCAGTTCTAAAATATCCATATAGTTTTAATAATTTGTCGAAAAGGAAAATATGGGTTATGAAAATGAAATATGATTTATTATCATTTATTCTGAAAACGTAAATTCATGAAAGTTCATTCAAGTATCCAAATAGCTAAAGCTTGTGCTTACTCTAATGCCACTATTTCGTGAATACGGCCACTATTTAATATTTTAACCTCATAACATATGACGATTTTATTTGGGACAATTTTCCGTCAAGATTTGATTACTTGCTTACCGCATTTATGGCTTAATCATGTTATTGTAGCCAAATATAATTGGCATATCCATTTTAATTGTTATGGAACACTGATATGTAATAATCAATATTAGTTAAACTTAACGATTTCAGTTAATTATTTTCTTCCTTATATTTTTACTCACTTATGTCTGATATTTGGCTTTAATGAAATGACAAAAGGTATTTTAATAATGCAGAAGACATTTCGTTAGAAACAAAGAAAAGACTAGTATTTATGCTATTTACTTTGTTCATCCGATTATCCCCATGTTTTTCGCCATATTTATGCTGTAGTACGTTACGGACTTCCTCGGGTGCTTGGAATATCAAACCGAACCCTATATTTCGTCTAATGGGAAAGATTGTTCTAGGTTTCACATGGCATCTCAGTATCTGTTATCTCCATTTAACTCAACTATCCAAGTTTTGTTCACCTCCGCTGTAGCCAGGTATTGAACTCACAACTCTTTGGCTCAAGTCATTGGATAATTTCAACTATCGCTTTTATCCACTCGGCCATGTTGCCATGTTGCAGGGTTATATGGAAATAACAGATACTGAGATACCCGAAAGAGGCATGCCACGTGGAATGTGAACAATCTGCCCTGGTGTATGAAATAAAGGGTTCGTTTCGAAATTCCAATCAATGAAGAAGACCGGAGCGTAAAACGGCCGAAACGTCGTGAATATAGAAACAGAGATGAGGGCAACAGTCCGAATGATGTAAATAGAGTAAATAATTACAATACTTCATCTCAAAAATATAGATATTATAAGAAATTAGTCCCTTTTTTTACAATGATGTTTAACGTATACAACCACTCTACGTACAGGGTTACAGAGTAAACGGCACAGAAATTGGGATTTTTTCGTTTTTAAAACCTATTCACTCCAAGCAAGGTGATAAAGCCACTAAGACACAGGGCGCTACAGGAAGTGAAAGAGAATTAAAAGATTTTAGATGGAACCAGAAAACTAGTAATAGTATAAATTTCGCAGATAGGTGGAAATGTCAGGAGTATAGAGTTGAAGTAGAATTTAGAAGGAAGCTGAAACCCAGTTCTAAAAAAAGGAAACAAGGGATAAATATCTACTCCTTTTCAAAAGAACAACGTGGAGTCTGAAGCGTATGATAGGAAAAGGTATCTGCTCCTAACAAGATATGTAGTAAGCAGTGACTGCTGAAGAATCTCCTTTCAGATGTAGAGACTTGAGGCAACAGAAATTTATTTCTATAGGAGGATGTTCAGAATACTATAGAGCGAACATATTCTAGAGAAAATGGAATAAAAAAGAACACTTACATTAACACCAGGAAGTGACAGTTCAAATTTCTAGAGCAGATAGAGGAAAGAGATCTTGGAAGTGTAGTACTCACAGAAGAAAAAGAACAGAGAAAAACAAATTATAACCTACCTGGCAAACGTGAGTGAATGGATGGAGAGTAGTTTTGGGGAAAGATAGTTGAAAGACAAAATTTATTAAGCGCTACCAAAGACAGGAAGTTGTGGTGAGCCATAGTCGCCAACGACCTGGAGCGAACGTGAAGAAGAAGAAAGGTAGGAGTATGACAGAATAATTGAATAATATTAGCAAACATCTACCATTTTAAAAAACAACCGCATTAACCAGTAAATTATCAACATCTTTTCCAAGGCCTAATTTGAATTCACTTAGCCTGAAATATGTAATTGAACGAGACAACATATCTAAGCCAAATTTAAGATATATTTGAACATAGAATTATTACAACAGTAAACGCTTTACTTTAAATTAACTTTATGATGTGAATGCTAAATATATTTAATTTTGGATTAACGGAAAGTAAAATAATTTCAGCCAACATTTCTATACATTCATTAAAGTATCACATACTTGAGAAATACTTAAAGTTGGAATTAAATTATATGTTAACGACTGCATAGAAATTACACGGTTAATATTTACTCTGTAACTTTATATGCTGTTATTTGCAATTCAGTCGATTATGTCTACGCACACATTCCTATTTAAACCTAGGATTTAAACATTTAGATGTGCAAATTAATAAGTTATTACATTTCATATATCTAATCTTAGGTTCCCATTGCATAGGTTACCTGAACATGCCATCTTTATTTTTTATAACAATAAATAAAAAAGTACTCATCCAAACCGACTAAAAGTTTTGCGATTTTAACATCTTTCAGAGTGAGTATTAGAAATCTGCTACGCGGTTAGCTTTCCGCCTTTTAGTCTTCTGTCTGGTTTCTGAAAAGTATAAAATGCTCTAATAAACTCTGAATTGGTTAAGCATCTCTCCACGCAGGGTCTTATTTCAGATAAGCAATATAACTTTTGGTTCTCTAGGTCAACATGATATATTAACGATTGTTACTGACAGTGTCTGTTAAACTTTAGACAATAATGCTGAAGCTCGAGCTGTTGATTTGAATAACTCGAAGGCATTTGACACAGTTTGGAATACTGTTCTTCTTCACAAGTTAAAAGATTATGGTATTTCTGGGAGACTGTTTGACCTGATTCAGTCATTCTTATCAAATCGCGAAATGAAAGTTGTCTTGAATGTTCACTCTTCTAGATGTTTTTGCATTAATGCAGATGTTCCCATCGGATGCATCCTTGTACTTACGTTGTTCCTGCTTTTCATCAACGACATTCCTGATGTCTGCAGTTCTCAACTCCGGATTTGTTCTGACGACACAACTATTTACTCCTGTCATAATAGCCAATCTGATCGGTTTGATAAGGTCAGATTCGCAGCTAATCTAAAAAATGACTTACAATCTGTTGTTAATTGGACAAGGAATAGTTTGTTAATTTTAACACCTAAAAAACTAAACTGCTCACTTTTAATCGTCAGACATAACCGTTTTGTTTTCCGCCATCAAGGCTGATAATAACCCTTAGGTGAGTGACTCATTGCGGTTTCTCAGATCTACTTTTTCTGCTGTTATAATTGGAAAGATTATATCGAATTAGTTGCTAGGTTGACTGCTGAGATGGTTCACTGTGTCGTTCCAGACAATTTTTCTCGCCAGAATTTATCTTAATTTTCTCATTGCTTTTAATATCGCTGCCACATATGATTAGGTGCGCCTGCTATATATTTAGATAAAATCCAAAGAAGAAATAGCAGTGTCACTAATCCTGACTTGGCATCTCGGCTTCAGTCACTTTTCCATCACTCTAATGTAGCTTTCTAATGCCTTTTCTAGAAATAAGTTCATGGTAATTTATTCTGAATAATTTTCTTCTATTGTAGCTAAAATTTATCAATTTAAGCGTAGTAATAGATTGGCAAAAAGGCTCTCATAATTTTACAGTTGAAATGACAGAATATAACTGTAACTTGTATGTTAATAGTTTTTTTTTTTTTGCTCTTTCACTTTCCCTCTTTCAGTTTCTTGCTTTCCAGTCATCTTTGGTCTTCAAACATTCAAATGTAATCGTTATCTTTTGTTTTGCTAATTCCTGTTCTTTTATTGTTCTCTCTCTCTTTAAAAGTGTTTTTATTCTCATATTCTGTAACACTCAGTAACACACTTATTGCTTTGTTTGGGCTGAAATGATTAAAAAAAACAAAAAAAAAATCAACAACAAACGCGGAAACTAATGCAAACATTGCAAGCGCATTGTATTTTGGTGGGGCTATGTGGGATTGTACCGACGTTACTGTAACCTTGCCGTGAACTGTTCCCTGTTCCTATACAGACCACTTCTCGTATACGTTGTCAAACATTATGTCAAGGTTGCAAAGTACTGCAGTTAAAGATATTCCGCACTAGTTAAATAACAGCAGAATACTTTTTATTCATATAAAGATATGTACAGAATGTATAAAATTTATTTCCGACCATGAGAATCACTAATTTAAATGAGGAATTCACGTTCAAATATCTTCCTGGAATTTGTTGTTTTCTCTTAATACAGCATAACAAGGCAACGTATTTGCAATGTTACATAGTTACATTGTGGGAAATTTGTAGGAAGCCTAAAAAATATTTTTGTAACTAGTATGTAACTTTACAGAGACATTGTAAGAATATGTTAAATGGGAATAATTTCATAATTTACTAACTAACTGGCGCCATGATAAAGTCTTAGAAACCATCGCAGAAATAGTCTTAAGGAGTCCATGACATGATTATTTATTCGGAAAAGTCCATGCAAGTCATCATGTTAGAATTAATAGCCCCTTAAGAAGAAAATATGGACGAAGCCCACGATAGAAACATATGGTAGAGGAATTAAAAAGATGTGGTTAGTGAGCTCAGTGCAAACCGATTGAAATCGGATACAGAGGCTTTGCGAGGCAGTCATTATGGAAGATGCTGCCAAAATTAGATGTAAAAAGCATAGAAAAGAACAAGACCACTCGCTCGATAACAATGACAGCAGAAGAAGCCTCTAGATGGCTATCGATTAAAAGATCAAGTAATTGGCAGTCAGTAAGTAAATGAAGGAAGTTGCGGTTGATATTATTATTATTATGACTATTTTGTTATGAAACATGAATGTAGGTTTTGGTATGACATAACATCGCACTCGACAATGAAATCTGACTAGGGGACAGAATTAGGGTACCCGAACTATCGTTACCTACGTCTGATCTGTGGCTAATATCTAGCACCTGTTTGCCTCCTTAACAGGGTTACGGTTTTATATATATATATTTGTTTGGATGATTAACAAACACAGATATTGGATACTAGTAACTGGAATGTGATCCATGTGTGAGCATATATATCTCATTGAGGCAAACAAAATCGTTATTTACCACATCAAGCCGAGCGCGTCGCCATGTTCCTTACCAGATCGAAACCGTTACTGCGTTTTAGGGGAAGATCATAGCTTTCTGGTGAATCGGAAGTTATCCATGATTGGACTATAAATTACCAAGAGGTGTCGCAGTGTGTTATTTAAAAAAAAAAATGAAGAAAATTGTAGCTGAATGATGGCGCACAAATCGATACCCGATCAGTATCGGCTGATTCAGCGCAGAGAGTGGGTACGATATTGAAAGACCAGATTACCCTAACGAACCTCGGCTATCACTGATGATGTGTGCGAAAGCCTGCAACAGATGTATTTTACGGAAAAGTTTTCTTGTCGGGCTAGAAATTTGAAAACTTTGGCAAAATGTTATTTAAAATAAATAATATCAAAGTTTTATGTCATAAAGTCAAAATTCAACGCTGACATCTCGGTTTTAATGAATAATAATTATTTTCAACTTATTTTCCTTCAGTACAATATTTGCAATTAAAGTCCTCGTGAACCAGGTTTATTTTCTATATTCATAAAATGCAAACCAAATTAACTATTATAAAAGGTGGATTATGCTTGACTATCGTCCTCGGTAAACAATGCTCCCAGAAACTTTAAAAAATTATATTTTATACGATTGAAAATACAATTTCTGATCTTGATCAGGTAAACTTAAAAACCGTTTTCAACAATGAAGTGAATAAACTAATCCTGACTTGAGATCCAAAAGGATCAATTGTGGGGTCCTACAGCCGAATTGAATGAACCATAAAATGTTGCTACCCATTTGAACACATCGTTAGCCTATTCCCACTCTGGAAATTATGAACCGAACATCAAAGTGTAAAATGAGAGCCATTGATCGTAATATCTCAAAGGGATGCAAATGCGACGTTCCAAAATAACCAGAGGTAATGAGTATAAAACATAAACGATATTAAAATTAGAATAGTAGAAAGGACATAGCGCCAATCTGGAAAATGGATTATTGTTTTCATATAATACGAGACAGTGAAAGAAATAAAGAGAAAAATGGCAAATCAATAGGTTGCAATTTATTTACTCCTTGAATATTGCATTAGTGGTGTGACATTTCAGTCTTGACGTCAAACAGGTGTCACTTGAAGCAAACGTGAATTCATAAAAGGAGAAATAAAAAAAGGAGCGAAAGAGATTAGGAAAAATCAAAGGAACGCAAGTCAGAATAGATATGTTAACATTACAAATTTTGCTGTCCATATTACCCATATAGGAGGACCGTTTGTGGGCTGAATCACAATTTTTTTTTTTTTTTAGTTTTAACTCCAATTTAGAATCAATGCCTTGAAAATACTTTAATTCTTCAGACTTGTGAGGGGAGGAATTTTAATTAACAAAATGACATGCATTTTTGAAAAAAACCATGATTAATTAATCAGGTTATTTCTAATCAGCTTAGCCAGTCGTTTACTTCATTCTCTTGGCCATTTCTCGTTAGCTCACACGCACATTGATTGACCCCCATGTCAAGGTCGACCAGTTTCCATTAAACAAGTTGGCGTTAAGTGATTTTAACCGAATAGCAAATTTCTATTTTGAAGAGGGCCGCTTGCAATAACAGATCATTGGACACAGTACCCATCAATATGTCAATATGTATATTTATTTGTTTTTATAGATATGTAATTCAAGGATTATAAAATTCATACCACATATGGTTTCGACATATCGGCATTTTTATGAAGATTTCTGCTGATCAGGAAAAATAAGTTTATTACATGTCTATGCATATATATTGACATAAGAATTGAAATGGACTAAAGATTGATTTGTTTTTTTTACGGTTTATCAGCCCTTTGCGATTTATTTAGAGCCAGAAAATATTTTTTCAGAATTTAAGAATTATTTGAAGATAATGGTTTACTGATACAAGCCATATTAATTAACCAGTAATTGAGTTTGGGTAAAAGTGTTGGACCCATACCTTTTCAAAGGCTATTAACGCGTAAATGAATATAACGCAACCGACTGAGATTGGAACTTGGCTCTCTGATTTCCATTTCCAAACCATTATTCAGTACACCAGCCGCACATCCAAGCATACAGCACCTCGTATTGTCAAGCAGTCACCTCTTTACAGTGCGACTGATATTGCATAAGAAGCGATAAAGCAGTAGAACTAGTGGGTTAGAATATTTTATTTCATTCTTTTTGTAATGCTTTTTAATGTTTACATAAGCAATAAGAAAATACTCTTAATTACGTAACATATTGCATTACCAGCAAAGTACACAGAAAATATAAAATATTTACGATTACATAAAATTACACGCATATTTTGACATTTACGACAAAACGTTCTCTTTTCTATTTTTATTTGTTCACCTAAAATATACATTAGTACATAATATTTTTTGTAGTCTGTTGAGTGAAAAATATGTTTGAATAGTACTACTGTAAAAATTCAAAAATTACTGCTGACTTATTCTTAAGATATCAAACAACAAAATGTAATAAACGGTAGAACTTCTGGACACGAGGTCGGGCTTTGTGTAACCAATAAGAAAAAAATCTTGTGTATGACACAAGAGGCCAAATTCTCAGGAGTCGCTACAGAAATAGCACGTGGATTCAGAAGATTGCAGCGAAAAGCGGGGTAGAATATCGCGTAACAATAACATTTCTTTGGTAACAAAGAATACTGAACTGTTACTTGACGTCTGTCCTTCTTTACGGCAGCGAATATTGGACAATTTCACCAAAGACGAAGAATAGACACGAGCAGACGGGGTTCTGGTTCTACAGAATGATGCTAAGGATATCATGGACCGAGAGTGTAAGCAATGAGGTCTAAGAGATGATGCAAAAAAATTGAAAGCTTACACTTAACATCAGGAAAAGGCAGTTGAAGTTTATGGGACACGTAATAAGAAAGGGGGGCCTGGAGAATCTGATACTCACGAGTTGGATAGAGGGACAGAGAGAAAAGGGAAAACAACGCATGGCATACCTAGTGGGATTAAGCAAGTGGATGACAGAACTTGGTCTGGGGGGGGTGACAGACGAAAGCAAGTTGTTAAGAGCTGCAAAGGATAGAGGAAGTTGGAGAACCATGATCGCCTACGTCCTGAAAGGATATGGCACATAAAGAGAAAGAAAGAAGAGGTGTATTTCAAATCAAATATAAAATACTGGCACGAATGGCAAGGCCAGTATTTACAAACAAATTAGGCTTTAGCAATTGATTTTACAGACGTATACCAGCTTAGAATACAATCAAAATATATTCTAGTCTAAAGGAAGCTCTAAAATTAAACCTGAACTAATTTAAACCTTCACAATATCCAATAACTAACAAAAAAAACAAAAAACAAAACAAAAAAAAAACAATATAATCTGAATAGAAAAATAATTTTATCGCATATTAGAATTATGAATTATAGCACTTAATGACCTTAAGCATGAGAACCCAAAAGTTAGACGTCAAAATATTGAGGAAAAAACACCAAACGTCCCAGAATTATTAGGAGACAGCAAGTGTTTTTAAATAAAAATGCTATAGACCATCACATATAGTGATTACATAACAGATACGCAATAATTTAACATATTATCTAAGATTTTGCTATCTCCTACAGGTATCTGATCTCTTTCGCTGACGGTGGATCTTCCTAATGTATTTCTTTGAAATGAGAGAGAAAGCTCTTTCTTGTTCTCTTAGTGTATCCCACATTCAGGAATGTAATATCCAGATCTTAGATAATATGTTGAACTCGTGTATATCTGTTATGTAATAAACATATTTGTTATTCTATATCGTTTTTATAATCCAAGATTATTATTATGGGACACCCTATATATATATATATATATATATATATATATATATATATATATATATATATATATATATATATGAGTGTGTGTGTGTGTGTGTGTGTGTGTGTGTGTGTGTGTATCGAAGATAAATATTACGAGATGTGAGGTCAAGCGCTGTGTTGCTGAAAGATGACTGAACAATGCCGGTCCCGTTTCATCGATTTTTGACTAATCGGTTCAGTTAGGAGCAGTACTTGTCTGAATTGTTCGTATGCTTTAGCGAAAGAAAATCATGAGGCACAGTGCACACGAAATCCTTGGAGATAATGAGAATCATCTACTTAGGATGCAGTCCGGTCTTTGAGTAAGTTAACAGTGGTTCATTTCGTTTTCTCCAAGAATTGTTCTGCTCCAGATTGTTAGAAACAAACTATTTTTTATTGCCTTGATCGTTTTTACAAAAGTGTCGAATAATATTTACGTTTAAGCAGAGGATCCAATTATTTTTCCCGGTAAATCCGAAGGCACCCAAAAATCTTCCTGCAACACGGGTCTATGTTTTTTTCAAATGCCTTACGATGCTCATATCAGACATGCGGAGTATCTTTACATTTTGTGTTGTATGATATGCATTAATTTTTATCAGCGTTTCGATTTCGTCATCATCAATGACTGCCGGTCCCTCGTTGTATTCTTGGTTTTTCAAAAACAAATTTTCAAATTCTGAAACCAGTGAACCTGTTAAAAAATACCCTTAGATACATCACCATCATATCAACGGCAGATACCTTTTTCGCTGTTTGTACAGTTTTTCCTTTCAGAGAAAAGGATCATCAAATGACGCCATACATGAAGATTGCCTCCATTTGCATTGTAACGTGAAGATATTTTAATTTAAAATACACACCAAAATCGTATTGAAATACACGTGGAAATCTCATATATATATATATATATATGTGTGTGTGTGTGTGTGTGTGTGTGTGTGTGTGTGTGTGTGTGTGTGTGTGTGTGTGTGTGTGTGTGTGCGTGATAAAACATCGTTTAATAGTATGTTATATTTGCCGATTAAAGTCATAAATGTCGTGGATAGAGCGTATATAAATATAGAATGGATATTTAAGTGGCGACAATCTGTTTCATGCTACGTGCAATCACCAGGCCAGTTTCTTCCTCTCTCTTTTTCTTTCTCTCTCTTCCTCTCTTTCTCTCTCTCTCTCTCTATCTATCTATCTATCTATCTATCTATATATATATATATATATATATCGTAGCACGTCCACATGACTAAGGTCAGACGTTATGTCTTCATTGCCTTGAACTTTCCTTCGTTGCATCGACCACGCCCACATTTCTTACTTTTTATATTTCATAGTTTATTTTTCTTAGTTTATTTTTCTTGGGATGTTTAGTACTTTGCAGGACCAATTAGTGTTTACACTCCCTTTTCATATAACCCAGCGATTTCTGGCTGAACCAAGGCAGAGGGAACGTGGAGACGGAGAACGCAGGCCACTTGCCATTGCGGCCCGAGTGCCTGGAAGCGCTATATAAAATGATATTTTCTTTTTTTTATTTAGAAAGAACACAGTGAAAACTAGAAACAAATATATCTCTCAAAAGTGAAAAGAAATTCATAAACAATGAAAACACTTTTCAAACAGAATCAACAACTATTTGGAACAAACTCAAACGCATGATAAAGGGACACATTCCCATTTATTTTTGTCTGTCAACTGACGCTAGTTGGGCTTTCCTATCTATCCTCACTTCCGGCATTCTTGATCTTTATTACTTCCGTCACACTCTTGCCCTCTATTACTTCAAGCTACCACAAACACTTACTTCTGATATTCCTGGACTTAATCGTTTCCGGTTAACACAGACTCTTATCTTTCGGCATTTCTAGCCTTTGCAACTTCCAGCATGTTACTTCCAGCATTCTGGCTTTTATGACTTCCGGTCCTTATCTCAACCACACTTGGTTGATCTCCGTTAATGGACCTGCTTACAACAGCCCTGAACTTCCGGCTACCATGATCCTGGCTTTCCAGCAACCTAACTCACCTGGTTTAGGAAATCGCAGTATTCCTGTAATCCAGACTCACACAACCTACTCGCTAGTTGGGCTTTCTTATATATTCAAACACCTGCCACTTGTGACAATCTTTATTTACGAGCCGAGGTCATATTATATTGCGTCCCGATCTAGGGGTTATAAAACAAATTGTTATTTCGGACATCATCAGACTATGTTGTACAGGATAGCAGCAGATAATACAAACTAGGCATGTTTTTAGTTTTGCAATTGTCGTTGCTACTTTGACACACTGTTAAAGAGGGAACTACCTGTTTATTACTAATTAATACGATCAATTATATCGGAAACGGGCCTTATCGAATCTCTTCGCTACTCCTTCCACGTGACCAAGAGTTGACGTCATGTCTTCATGATCTTGACTTTGTCTTCATTGCGTCGTTCACTACCTTCAATTTAAGTTCATTTAGAGTTATAATATTCCGAATCAAATCTGGGACCCTCCCTGAAAATATTTTAGCTAATTTTTAAAGGTCCAAAGATTCCACCCGTGTCATCCGAAAATTCGTGAAGAATTCCTTGGGTGTTGCGATGAAGTCCCAGGCTTTTGTTTTTGCAATTCTTACTATAGTTATGACCCCAGAAATTTAGAATGATGTGATAAGCGATCTCAGTTTGACGTAGAAGGAGACTCTATATGTCCTTCGGCGTCCTGGCTAACATGCCTCACTAATGATGAGGTATCACTCACCTGGCTGGTGATCTGAAAGGCCCACGGGGATAGCAAGGTACTTTGTTCGGTGCGTTGGGAAAAAATCTCCATACTGCGTTCGCTGCAGTCAGTCGATGGAGACCACGATCAAGACTTCTGCCACTGCACGGGCGTAGACCTGTTGTGCAAGTTGAGGACATCATGTTTCGCACGATGCATGGAAAGTTCTTTGTACTCGAGGCCAGTTCCGTTTATTGCAATGTCGTACCGCCGTTTTCTAAGGCTGAGCGCTATGTGCTCTTTTTCATACTGGGTACTATGGGATTTGTGATTTGGACGACGTGACAGAATCCTCTTCTTTAGGCCTCAGCTTAAAGTCATTAGGACGAAAAGAATTTGGTGAAAGGCGGGTGAGTCTTTCGCGTCTGTGCCAAGTGAAAGTTGTTGCATTTAAATGTCGATTAGTTACGAAAGGATATTGAAAATTCTGATTTGAACATTGGAAAAACCTACCCGAAAATAGGCTAGTTTAGGATTGCCCTGATTTAGTTTATTTTTCGGCCATTGTTAACTTGGCTAGGGGATGCATACTTATTGACCTCTGTCTGCGCTCTTTCTTTAATTTGATTCCACCTGCCCTCTGCGTTATATGTTGATTTTCTGGTTGATGTGGACACCTTTTGAATTTCGTGTGTTTTTCTTTTTTGTTGTAGGGTTTGGATGAGTGCGTGTTTGTGTGAATGTTGCTCGAGTGGTTGATTACGTTCTCTCAAATCCCAAATTAATTTCATCCAGTGAATGAATCTTTCTGTCAAATTTAAGGATTGTGGGAGTATCTATTGCTAATACTAATTTGTTTTGTTTCTGTATATAAATTTGTTTCCAGTGTAAATATCCATCGAGGTTACTTTTTTAAATGTTATTCTAGTCTTCCCCTACAGACAAATTGTACATATGGAGACTAGTCAGAAATTCATAGAGTCAATCTGGTATTTTGGTGGATGCTGTAAGAATGGTATTTTGGTGCAAGGATTATTGTTGGCTTGGTCAGTGATAGTTGTTAGCTAAGTTTAATTTGAAGACAGATGAAGACCAGCGTTACTTATCCCAATTTTAGACCATGTGCCACATTTGTACAATGTACGATAAATATTCCGACAACCTGACAAAACTTGCAGCCGTGGTCGGTAACTGCTTACTAAGATTTGGGGTTTAATAATATATATATATATATATATATATATATATATATATATATATATATATATATATATATATATATATATATATGAATAAATTGCTCATTATTTGTGTGTTGACTTCAATGTCTATACATCTATATGTATATATGCGTGTATGTTTGTGTTGGACTGGATGCCAGTATCAATTAATAATTTTGAAGAAGGCGATTTTCATGATATATATGATTATTTTTAAAATACTAGCACATTTCTCCAGAAAATTCCAGGAATTAGGTTAACTGTTCAGTGTCGTATTTGTTCTCTGGCAAAAAAAGAATTAGATAAACAACAATCCGGACTCGAACAGAATAATAAGATAAAGAACAAATAGGAAATATTTATTAATGTAACATGCTTCATCAGAGACTGAGAAAATGAGATAAATTTTGTTATTTTATCAACTGTGTGTGGTTCGGTTCTCACGTGGCATGTGCATTAAAACCGCTGAGTAGATAGATCTATATGTATGTACGTTTTGTGCAATGGGTCATCGGATGATAATATGTATCATCATATGTTAACATATTAGTTTGATAAACGTTTCCTATTTTTTTACCTCATATATATATATATATATATATATATATATATATATATATATATATATATATAATAATGAAGAGGGTCAATTCGAAATTAAGATAGCTCTGGTTAGTGTTAGTGCCTGCTAATTAGCAGGCTTACTTCATAATTATTTTAACGCAGTTAACATTTTGTTGGTAATGGAAACATTTTTATATCGATATGACCAGATATGTCTGTCTACAAGACGCATTCACATTTATAATAATAAAGGTCTATATTAAAATGTAGCTAGATAAATATATATATATATATATATATACACACACACACACACACACACATATATATATATATATATATATATATATATATGTTTGTGTGTCTATGAGTGCGTTTGTGTTTGTGTGTGTACATAATGCATATAAGGAAACAAAATATACCTTATAGAAAGAAGTTGCATAAATCCTTACTGTTTCTTTAGAATTTTCATTTGATTCTCAAAATGTGCTCAATGCTAGTAAACCTGAAGTACAATAGAAATTCTTATATTAAATATGTATATAAAATATTTGAAAGTGTCTCCAGTTTCGCCATTAAATTCATTAAGTTATGTAAATATCTATCATTTAAATTCCGCGCTAGATTCTACACATTACACCATCTGTTTTAACCGTCGGGAACTTGCATAATAATTACCCTATACGCTAGCACAGAGGTATATCCACGATTCAAGTAAATACACGCATATATGTTTGCTGAGATTATTGCCCTTTTTTTCCAGATTTGTACCGGAATAAATGTCTATTTGTGTGTGCGAACATTTTTGCCATGATTTTCCTATTTTCTTTTTTTTAATACTTGTCAGTCTTCAAATAAAGCAATGATTAGCTTTACTTTTGCACAATTTAAATAATATTTAGTAACTATTGGCTTTTTATTCCGAAAAAAAATACGCACTATTTTTGCTACTCATAAAACCCTGTTATGATTCTTAAATAATTGTTTAAACATAGATACAATGATCAGCCTAATAGTGAAACTTGAGACGCCAGTAGGCATTTTAATATTTTAAATATATAATATATATATATATATATATATATATATATATATATATATATATATATATATATATATATATAAAATTGATAAAAGTTATGCTGAATTCGAAATTTCCTTTACATTATTCGGACAGTTGTCATCAAATTTATTGTCATATTCACGACTTTTCGGACGTTGTCCACTCTGATTTCCTTCAGGTGATGGAAATTTCGAACTGAAGTATGTATTTCGTCTACCCGAGTAGTTCTGCGGGTCATGCCTCTTCCGGGTGTCTCAGTTATCTCCCTTTAACTCTCTGTGTTTTTGTTCACCTCTGCAGTAGCCAGGTATTTATCTCACAACTCTTTGGGTCAAGTTAATAGATCCAAGAAACACTTTTATCTATGAGTCATGTGTCCAGGCAAAACGACGTGAATATGACAATAAAAATGAGTTCAGTAGTACGAATAATGGAAGTAATTTATATAATTACAATAGCGCATCTCAGTACCGAAATTTCCTATAATTTCAAACATTATAATGGATACTCTTATTTGAAATAAACAGCTCATTTTTTTTAAATATTAGACAGTGTGTATTACATATATCTGCCTGTGTATTTGAGAAATCTTAATAATTAAAATGTGCTCACGGACAGAATTACGAAACTGCGTCCCCTTTTACAGGAGAAGTCACTTTTTTGTTGCTCGACACGAAAAGCGTCACAGCGTTTGTACCAACACACACACTGACTCTCTCTCTCTCTCTCTCTCACACACACACACACACACACACACACACACACACACACACACATATATATATATATATATATATATATATATATATATATATAAAATTCCTTTGAAATTTTTTTTTTTTTTCAGATTTTTGCCTTGGGCTAATTTTGGTAATCACATTTCTATTTCCGAACAATCGAATAAACTTAAGACATTCGATTTTCCATTTTCTCAAAAGCATTTTAAGATTCTTCCGGATGTTCTCTTTTACACCATTCTCGATATTAAGAAAACTGCACTCTAGAATATATCACTTTGACAGCGAGTCTAAGATGAAGATCTCCGAATCTTGACATTACTCGTAGAGAAGAAATCTGGTATCTGTAACTTCAGAAGTCAATCTGTAATTTTGAAAGAACGTCGGACGTCATATTAAAGGGAAAAAATAAGGGGAAACTCTTCGCTGCCTCGCTTCATAATGTGAATATAATTGCATATGTATAAAATTTACTGACAGGAATATTGCTGATCGTTCTTGTGAGTTGGTGCTATGCACATCTTCATTCGAGGTAATTCACCTATACGTAGATTTTTTTTAATCATTTCACCCCAAGCAATGCGGACAGGTTACTAGGACGTAGTGGGGTTACTAGGACGTAGGGGGTTATAGTGAGTGAAAGTAAGACAAAAGCCTGAGTATAGGAAAGATTGAGACAACGACAAGCGAGAACTGAGGAAACCACAAAAGATGAACGGGATTGAAAAGTTAGAAGATGGCGATTGTCTTTGCATTTAAATTTATGTAGATGGTAGTTATCATGGAAGCAAGTAGACGAAAGGGGGTTCCACTGGCGGTTGGAGAAAATAAACTGTTGGAGTATAATTTGTAGTTATATTTAGCTATGTCAACAGTAAACGGATGGGGCCTAGCAGCATACTTAAAGTCATGTCACCTGGAGAAGAAGGGAAAAAGTTTATCAGAGCAGTTGACATGGAAATATTTGTAGAACAGACAGAGGGAAGCCACGCCACGTTGGTGCGATTGTGACCGAACTCTAGATACTTGATGAGGATCGATTACATTACAGATCCTTGTTTGGATTTTGTCAAGAACGTGAAGATGAATAGCAGGGTCACCAAACCAGATGCGGCGGGCAGTATTAAATGCAGGGACGAGTCGTAAATGTGCAGCTGAACCCCCCGAGAGAAATTATCTAGCACAGTGACCCAAATTTTCTTTGTAGTAGATATGCATAACAATGTATAATCAAAGATCATTCAGATGCAATTATATATACCCTCGACCATCTTTATATATATTTCTATAGACATATACATTTTCTCTCTCTCCTCTCTCTCTCTCTCTCTCTCTCTATATATATATATATATATATATATATATATATATATATAATGAATATATTTGTAAATAATCTCAGATGGAGTATATTTGTAGAAGAGACAAAATAAATGAAAAGATAAGAGGAAAACGATACTTAGATTAGCCGACGCATTTCGTCATTCAACGGAATTTTACCTTGATGAATGACTAAACGTGTTAGCTAAATTAAGTTAATCTTACCTCTTGTCTTATCATATATATATATATATATATATATATATATATATATATATCTGTGTGTCTGTCTAACTGTAGGAGAACGTGCGTTCGTACGTGCCCGCATATGTGTATGTAATTATTAAAGAAAATGATATTTTAATTTTAATGTTTTTTCATGAATTATGATCCATAAGGTAGATCCATTTGATTATAATTGTAATGTACTTTTCTGTGCATATACTGATAATATTAACTATTTCATGTCTACCGCTCTATCTATCTATCTACTTACCTTATATTTGAGTTTATATATTCAACCCAAAATTACTTATGTATCTATTGTTGACTTTAAGCTTTGCTTGTCGCTAGATCATTTTTTAACTATCATCCATATGACTTGCATAAGAAAATAGTTTATTCTCCCTCTTTATGTATTCCGTCATCATAATATTTCATTTTCTATCGACCTACCTAAAAAAAGTTATAATCTATGAATATTTTTAAGCCGGGAATGATTGTTATTCACTTAACCTCGACTACACCAATTATTAACTGACATATTGCGTCTCCGTCAAAACAAATAACTTCTGAAAGAAGAAATTCCTTCACAATATCCATTTTTACAAATTAAGCAAGTATATAAATATAATCTACGCATAAACACATTTAAAATACAAAATGGTAGATTTAGTTATGCAAGTCAATATGCTCGCAGTAACCTTACTCTTAACCGAATAAGGTTGGTTATTTTTTCAATATATATTCTTATTTATATCATCAATATATTACCTGGCTTTCCTGATAAATTACCTTAATAATATTGATAATAACTACATTTAGTTATCATGTTTAATTATACAGTGCATAAACAAATAAAAAACGGGCCACAGACCCATATTTCATTAACAAAATATCCCATATATCTGAACAATTAATTACTGCATTAATTTATATGTGTTAATATTGCATCTTAGGTATTTTATAAAATTTTTCTTATTCATTCTGCCTTTAATTTTTGTTGTTTGAACGTATCACTATTTGGAGTTTTTTTATTGATTGCAAGCTTTTTTAGTTTAAATATTGTTTCTCTTTATCATGCTCATTTATTTTAACGAGGTTCAGCCAGATTTTCTATTAGAGCAAAATACATGGAGAGCAAATAATTAGTTTTTGAAACTGCTGTAGTTAAATTAGGTAATAATCAGTTTTGTAATATGTAAGGAGAATTGCTCTCTATATACGCTTCTCTTTAAAGTTTCGTTTGTGAAATTTAACACTACAATAACATTACGTGTTCGACTTGACGCTATCAACATGTTTGAGCTTATACGTCTATTGAATGAATAAATCTTGTATTTGCTTACATACATACATTCCTTTATTCGGGTTAAATTAGTTACTTGGTGTGTTGTCACGAAATTAAATTGTTAATCTAAAATAAAAATTTGATAACTCTCGCTTTGAGGAAAATATTTATTTTTAATACATGACAAGGAAGAATATTCATCGCTGATGACATGATCAATCTATTGGCTTTATTTTAATTCTCTCCCAACTGCCAATCATTTCTTTCAAGTAATTAAACTTGAGGCAACAGAAATGTGGTTCTACAGAACGATACGGATATACAATGGGCTGAATACGTGAACAACGACGAGATTTTAGATAAAAAGGAAAGAAAAAGTACACTATCAGAAATAAACATTTGGAATTTCTAAGACACAAAATGAGGAAAGCACACTTGGAATATTTGACACTCACCAGTCATAAGGAGGGCAAGAGAGAGGGTGGGAAAGAAAGAGTGGGGAAGCAGAGATACGCATATAAAACGATCTTTGTATGAACGGGTAACAGATCTGGGATTAGGAGATATAGCAAAAATACTAATGAAATTGTGGAAAAAACATGGTCCCCCACGTTCTGAATACACACGGAACACAGAAGAAGAAATATAACCTTGAAAATGAAAATGAATTGTTATAATATTTCAGACATCACGACACTAGTCCCTTTCTCACATACGTGTTGTGGCTTCGCTCTGTCTTTTATGCAAATATTTTTTACGGCAGCCGCTCTGACGAGCTATTTTCACTGGTGCCCCAACTGAATGAATTTAAGCGTGCTACTAGGTTAGCCTCTAAGTATTGACTTCTATGTTCACTTTTATATTTACAGACGCTCTATCTCTGATATTGAGCACTTTATTCAATAAATATAGCACATCTTAAGACTGTATATATATATATATATATATATATATATATATATATATATATATATATATATATATATATATATATATATATATATATATATATATATATATATATATATATATATATATATATATATATATATATATATATATATATATATATATATATATTCTTATATATATATATATATATATATATATATATATATATATATATATATATATATATATATATATGTATATAAGGACGAAGAGTATGATTTCATTAATTGAAAACAGGGCCCAGTACAAAAGAAGAGCAATAAATATTTATTTATTATGCAGTGTTATATTAGAACATGCTAAGACCCACTACAAATGCGTATATCTTGTTTCAATGTTAAAAAAATAAATGTTTCTTCAGGTGGAAAATCAGGACGCTACTAAATGTTTTTAACTACGAAACAAGAATTAAATTTTTGAGTGGGTATGTGCATGTTTTATTGTAAAACTGCATAATATATATATATATATATATATATATATATATATATATATATATATATATATATATATAGTAGTGCTGCATGCAATGGGGTGTATCATATATCAATTAATCTATTGTGTGGTGTAAAGCTACCACAATGTATCTCTGTTAGTAACAGTTGATGCCCAAACTCGCTCTGACCATTTGAAATCAAAGAAAAATCTAAGGCGATTTTTCTCGAGCACTTTTTAACTTCATTTAACTTTATTGCCAACGGATTATTAATGCTTGCACCATGCATCATTCTGCTAATTTTAATAGCTGAAATAATGAACTCTTTCTTTAGTTATGGATATTGTATTTTGATTTATTTGTTTTATGCATAAGAGAGAAAAAAATGAACTCAACTTTTTTCGTCTCGAATTGGTGTTTATAGTTAAGCAACAAAATTCAACATTTTCCATTAATGATAGTAGTAGTAGTATCAGTGGACATTCATCATATTCAGGTTAGATAACATTTTCTAAGAACAGGGAACAAAATAGGCATTGTTGAATCTTTAAATCAGGTATCACTGCTGAATGATTGGATGAAGATAGCGACTTAAAATGGCAAATTGGAGAGCCGAAATTCAATTGCAGTCGGGTTCGTTACAATGACATGTGCTAATACCTTTGGGAAAGGTATTCATCCACCTTTCTCCCCACCTATAGGTTAAACTGTTGGGAATACTGGATTCTTCAACCTTTGTTGACTGGCAACCAATCCAGGAAAAGGAGAACTCTGAAATCCAAAACCGTATATAATTATAGCAAAGCACATACTATACGCAGCTAATGAAAGGTCATGTAATCTACATTGGTTCACGATATGATCATGTTGGAATCAATTTCAGCATAATATGCTGAGCCAGATTACAATATTGAATGTCATGTAAATTCTAAATTCATCTGATTTTACCATTTTGGAAATTTAATAAGAAACCTTTATTAATATGCGAAATATAAAAACACTGTGATTTGCGTTGCAGTTTGAAGCGCTTTAGATTAACTTTAGTTTTTCAATATATTACTTTCACAATTAAACTGTCTTAGTAATATACTAAATAATGGAGAATTGTAATATGATTGTTGGTATAATTAATCTGTAAGTATCAGCGAAAAACAGATATAGTCACCGCTACACAAGTGTCCACATTGTAAGTGAATCGGACCATGTCCAATATGACCATGTGGCTTACAATGTTCATTTAAAATAATAACAAAATATTTTTCAATGTAATTTCTGTTCTTCAATTGAACGAAGAGAAGGCCTTAGTAAAGTGAGTTTGAAACTTCACGTATTTTTTGTTTTCTCTGAAATTCTACAAATTACAGTGAAATTGAAATTTTTATATTTTTAATTATTATTTATTTATTTTCTTCTTGCATTTTTAAAAAACTTTACTTAATTCGTAATTTAGATATTTTTTTTTAATTTTACTTAAAACGGAATTCGAAATTCCTATTAAGGAAAGAAACAGTAACGTTTTCCTTATTACTAATAATATCAGTGAGCATAATTCGAATTGTGCGAATTAAACGATCATTGATAGAGGAAAAAGACTTGTGACCAGTAGCAAAACAAATACGAAAAAGCGGCTGCAAATTACAGTTGTTTTTATCATATTGGACGTTTTTCTAATATTAGCAATCGTCAACTCATATGCTAAAATACACGATATACTTTCATTTATATTAGCAATATATCGAGTAAATTTCAGATTATAAGTGATATCCTTATTAATATAAATATTATTTTGATGTCAGATTTTATTATGCAACAAACTAAGTGTAATGCGTTTATTTAAGAATGAATCTAAAAGCTAAAAGTTACAGAATCATATTTCATTAATTTATTCACTCATATACCGGAACAAAGGAATAATTTCCTATTGTGCACGTAATGATTGGATCATTGACATTATAGAAACTTCCAGGATGCTTTTATCCATTTTCATAAATTATCTTCAGTTACGAAGATAACATTAATTGGTGCAATTTTAAATTTCCACTGAAACAATATTTGCTTAAATATTGTTCTGAATTCTCACATACATACGCACGTATATATATATATATATATATATATATATATATATATATACTGATAAATAATGCGTTTTTTCTTGTACTAATATCTACAGAAAATGCTAAAATTTCCCTTGCTTTGTTCTTTGAAACATTCTTCAGAAAATCATTCAGTAATCGGGTTTTCTGAATATGAATGAAACGTCTTGATTTTTCCTAGAATACTAAAACTATTCTTTGATACGATCATAAACAATTCTGGCGACATATTCTTTTACTGTTTACCAAACTAGCCCAAAAATATTAGCACGCCATCTCACTCTCTGAAGTTGTGTTTGTTGAATTCTTTCATGAATGTTCAACCATCTAAATGATTAGATGGCTGGTCATGGACGGGAAATACAGGTTAGGTGCTTACCTATCACTATGGTCCATCCAAAGAATCTCTATATTCACCAAAAAATTATTGTTGACAAATCAGTGTAATTTCGCTCAAGTTAAAGGCATTTGTTGTGCTAGCTTGTCTGTATTAATGCGTTTGCTTTCATAACTTTAACAATTATTCTTAAAATTATTCTGTTTTTTGTGTACATACCCAATAACACCTTTTTACTTTGTTCATTATACTTTTAGCTTTTCTTAAATATTTTTATTAAATTCTTAGAACCCATTTTTTATCTTGAGAATTTTTTTAATGTCTTTATTGCGTGTTATCTTAGCTTTGTTCAATATTTACGCAATTTCCGACGTTGTATCTCCAATCACTCTCGTTTCTTTTGATATATTTTTCTTATGCTCTGTGGTAATCTTTATGTATATGAAATAACAAAAATAAATATCAATAAATATATTAATATGTATATACAATATGAATAGGAAAATTTCGGTTTCATAAGATAACATCAAACCTCTAAGTAAATTGTTTTCAATATTCTTACTGAATATATATACTAGAATAATATTAACATTGTATATTTACCATATAAGTGCAGATATATCCAGGAATACCTGTCAATATTAATCAGGGAATACTATTTTTTTTTATTGGAAAGAATTTGCATGCATATTAATATATGGTTTAGAGTAAGTTGTATCACTAGATGCTTTCTCGGTAAAATTTCCCTTTTTGCAAGCATGAAGAACTATTTATTAATTAACAGAATTTAAAGTTTATAGCATTTGTTTTACTGTTTGGTACACGCCATTCCTTATTTTATTTTACAATCTGAATTAATTAATTTGAAATTTTTTTAGATTACATTGAACTAAACATATGTATATATTTTCTTAAAATTGGGTAGTACTAAACCACTTCATGATGATTTTTCTGTTTAATACAGAAAGTGTAACGTTTTTGGTAACCTTAATACTATAATAATTTTAGGAGAATGTTCTTCAAAAAACATTACAATTTTAAGAATCTTTACTCAGAGTTTACAAAAAATGTTTTCTGTAGTCTCCCCACATCGTATCTTCAACATTATTCTGTAACGTTATTTTGTTTCAAATACATTGCCTTATAATATTATAATGGAAAAAGAATGCATTTCAGGAAGCTATTGCAATGAGGAGTCATCATGTACATTAGAGATTCTAAAGGAAATGAAGAGAATAAATTCATACTTTCTGTAGATATTGTCAATGTAATGGATACCGGTTCGGAATGAGAAATCGGAAGGTCCTTTTTGAATTCAAGTCGAATTTGTTATATTCTCTAAACGCGTAAATATACTTGAGAAATATATGAATTCATCACTTCTTCTTCTAACCATGGATTGAATAGCAGAACAGATTGTTTACCCGTCTAGTGCAAAAAGAAATAGCAACCAACTGCATGAATATCAGCCATAGATCGAAAGCTTGTATCACGTATGGCACTTAAATGACTGAGATGTATATTCAAATGAATAAAAAGTATTCTGCTGTTGTAATGTACGAGAACGGAATTTTACAGCTTCAGTACCTCGCAACATTACTGTTGTGTTGTTTTACAGCACGATAGTCATTATTTCACATATCTCCAAACCAAAATAAAACATATTTGTAACGTTGCAAGAACGTTCTTTGTTAGCTGGGAATGTGTTCATGGACATCTTACACCCCAACGCAGCGTAAATGTCTCTCGAATGTTGGCTTGAGGGCTAATCCGCATATCTGTAAACAATGTGTTATTTCTTGCAACTGCAATGGAAATGTGAACAAAACAGCGTAAATCTTACAAGTGGCTAAACCATTTTAGCTATAAGTTTTTATCAGATCGTTGGCAAATAAACCGCCTTCTCCGCTACCACTTCAATTTGAATCAATAAGGAATATATCATTCAATATAGATAAAAATATTAGCTATTAAATATAATAGAAGAGGCTATGACTGAGTAAATAGAGGTTGTATCTCGATGAAATCACTCTTAAGAATAATGAAAAGCGACTCTACTATACTAACAATTATCAATTTTATTCACAACTTACAATTATTAGATAACAACGTGAGGTGGCCTATCTTAATTCGAAACTGACCTCTCACCGAGGCAGAAGAAACGACGTGTGAAATTTATTTATTTATTTCACAACAGACATTTATTCAAACAGTGCTTGGATATTCGACCAATGTAGAAATTAACAAAAATGAAAACAGTTTAATAGTATAGCTGCATAATATCATTCTGTAATTATTTAAACAACATGGACAAAAAATGGGGATTTTATAATCGCCGATCGCAGGAGCATCTCTTTGTGAACCCTAGTGAATATTGCCATGCAGGCTTTTGAAATGATCACTGAGCTGAAACAATTAAAGAACCCATTTATATGTTGCTAACAAATATCAACAGCGTGATAGATTATTCTTGTTTTGAGAATTTTTTTCACGGCTATTTCAAAACACTGAAAAATCCTGAACGCAGTTCAATATTGCTTTTTAATCAGCATTACTGTATGGATATTGTTGAAAACAAGACACATTTAACGAAGCATAAAATGTTGTGTAGCTTTAAGGCAAATCTTAAATCCATCTGAGATTTATTGACGATAACCATAATCACCGCATGTGCGTGTTTTTTTGAGTTCTGCAAAGAGCACATGTATATACTTGAACAGTTACTAAAACGAATAAAGAATATACTTGCATGAAACCTTTACAGGAATCTGAATGAATACAGGAACTACAGAATTAGCGATGCTAAAACGGAAGTTTAACAGAAAAATAGCTTTACTGTGTGGCTTGTGAGATATGTTTCTACTGAGAAGTCCTCAACCCACGCAAGCTTATAAGTGCCGGCGTGCACTGTATGCAACTGCAATATATGTTGATGAGTCACTGAAAAAAGAAAGCAGTTGCACAAAGATTTCTATTACTTCACAATGCTAGACTACACAATGTGTGGATGTCTCATGAAAAATTATTGGAGTTTATTTGATATTTCTCTATTGACAATGTTATAAACACAATCTGTATATCAGATTAATTAAGGACAAACTTGTGTTACTCATTTCGTCTTTCAAAAGGACTAAATAATATTTTGGACACATATATATATAAAGTGGTAGGAAATGAAATGCAACAATACGGTTATAAATCTACACCGAGAGAAACGCTTAAGATACAGACGCAATTCACATTAAATTTCTCTATGTGACACTTTCCTATTAGTACTTCATTAATCTGTAAATTTCTAATGATAATTAAAAAAAAAACTACTTAAAAATGGCACTTTGGATCTTAGATCAAATTATAACTGTGACACAAAATCAATGAACTGTTTTCATAAAGTGATATATGATTATGTCTATTTTAAATAAATGTTACATTTTTTCTTCTTAAAAAATTATTGGACAGTCTAGAAACATTCTTACGAAACCAATATATACGAAACAGTATAAACGTTCACATATGAATTTATTTCTGATTGTACATTGAAATGTGCGTGACGAAACAGTGGCGTAAATCTCTCTTGCAAACAGGTCTCTTTTAGCACATTTAATATTTCCTCTTCCGACAGACATCTTTACTGCTATTATTCAGTATTTGTAACTAAATTTTCTGTTTTCTTTCAGCAATAACATTTCTCTTTTATTTACTTTTATTCATTAGCTTTCTTCCTTGTTCGACTTCAGGTCTATTGAATTTAACTTTCATCTTTTTTTTTTAAATTTTTCTCCTAATCTCGTGTTTCTTTCCTCTTCAAAATCACAAAGGTCTTTCGACGAATGACTCACAAAAAAGGAAACACGAAGTATTGTCTCCCTTGAGTGTAACTCTCCACAGGTGACCGTCTGCAACCCAACAAATCATGGAAAGAAATTGCTATTTTTATCCTTGTAATTTTCTCTCACCTTGAGGAGTCTAAGGAGAAGTTAATCCCATTTTAATTGAATGAATTGTCTACTCGACTGTAAACAGGATGTTTAGAAAACACGACACCCACTTCTCACAAACAGAAAGAGTAATGATATATATATATATATATATATATATATATATATATATATATAATGTGATATTTGAAAGTTAGATTCAGTTCGAGATGTCAGTTAGCCAAAATCTTTTAGCATCCGAATCCATATGTTATATTCTACGAAATGTCTTACTGAAAAGTACAGCCATATTCCTTTGCATTATATTGATTCGTTTTAAATTGTATATATTATTATTTCTATTGCTTAAACAATCATTAGAAATCTATACTCATTTCCGAATTTGTTTCGTAAATGTAAGGAAATAATATGATCATCGATTTTAATTTTGTATGTCAGTTTATTTTCAAATGTATTATTATAGTCTATATATACGTAAGTGTTCACATATAGACTCATATATTCACTACTGTAATTACTATGGGAATAGTATTTCTAGTTAATTTAATTCAGCTAATCACTATACCATCATTTGAGCAACTATTTCAACTATCACACCTGAATAACCGATATTTTCACTCGTGGATTGGAATAGAAAACACAGCTGATTAATTACAATATATGAAGTCTACATATTGTTCCTGGTCGTGATGCGAGAGGAAATAAGTGATTTTATATCTAATCTCATATCAGTATTGTTGCAGATAAATGACATATATCTACCCACACGAAAGATCATTGTTTGATTGGCTTTACATATCTACGTAATAATTCACACTAATTCGATTGTTTCTGGTATTGAATTTTTTTCTCTTATCCGTACGTTTTCTTATCAATCGGAATGTGTACATTAAGCACTCTCAATTATTTTAAAACTAAATTAATATATTTAACTATTTTTTAAATGTATTCAGTCCATAGTTGAGAGATATTTATAGATTGCATAAAATTATATACCAATAGGAAATATTTAATTATGAAAATGAACGTTTACTCATATAAAAGGCATTACTTAACAGAAACAGAAAAAAAAACATATTTTTTTCGAGTTTAACCAATGTCAAATATTGTGTTTAATATTCAGAATAACACATAAGATGATAATTGATATATTCGTTATTTTAGATAAAAGGCTTAAGTTAGGTAACGGGTTAAAGAATTCTGCAGCGACAAAGATGATGCGAACATTTCAATATTTTTGTCAAGTATCATTTTTATTTGATGATCATTAACTGATCATTGCCTCGGATAGCATTAATCTCAATGATTCTCTACGAATTTCTTTTCATCGATATTGGGGATACTGAAGATCTACTAGTTTTGAAATGCTGTTGAACTGAGAATTGACCACCTAACCCTCTAATATTAAAATAAAACAGTTGACTCATAGGATCACACACATAATGTAGACTTCTTAGGTGAGATTGAGTCAACTATATTTATTAAGCATTTCCAATTAATTATTATGTTGTTTTCTAGAGATAACGGGATTGTGTGTATTGTACAGATGTTACACATTTTATATCATCATTCTATATCTTATAAAACTCAAAACATTAAGTAGAATAGGCGTAAAATATGAAATAAAAGAAAATTTTCTATAGACTATATATTTTCCAGAATCTATCTTACATATCTATAACTCTAAAATTCGTCCATGCTTAGAATATTGCTGCCATATATACTGTACAGAGTCCCTGATATTTATCTTGTGCTTCTTGATAACATCCAAAGAAGAATCAGCAATATTATCGATCCTGATCTGGCGGCTCGTCTTCAGTCAAATTCCCACCATCGTAAAGTTGCCTCTCTGTGTCTTTTCTATAAATACGTTTATGGTAATTGTTCGGATGAGCACTTCGATCTGGTATAGAGGAATTTTGAATTTAAGTGTAGTACTAGCCTGGATCTCATCAATTTACAGTTGAGCTGGCTAGATATTACCGCAAATCCTATGCCAACAGTTCATTTTTTCGCATGTCTCGCTTATGGAAATCCCTTCCTGCTCCATGCTTTCCAACCAACATTAATCTACAAAAATTTAAATGCAATATCAATCACTATCTAATATCCATCTAATTACACTTTACACATTCTGCTCATTATAAATGTTCCTGTTTCCTAATCGTTCCATACATTGTAACCCCTTTTGTCCTTTTATGGCTCTATCTACTTGCATGGCGTGATACCGATTAAAAAAAATACTATCAAAATCTTTGCAGTAAATGCAGGAAACGGCATTATTAATATTTCCGTTAAATTATTTCTGCTAAGGAATGCATTCCAAGTTATATTGGATGCGCAAAGTAGCAGGCGGATATATTATTGATATTAAGGATTTGAAGTAAAATATATTCTAGGTCTTGAGGTCTTCTATTTGTCATTATTAGTTGAATACTAAACTTCACTGTTTAATGTTACACATGTATTATTAATGTTTATCATTCAACTAAATTAACAGATTTTAGACTGTAAACAAAAACAGGTATGTTTATTTAATGTTTATGAAGATGTAGGTTTACATATTATTAAAAAAGTAAAACCTTCATGTTTTCAGAGGTGGGAATTAATATATATATATATATATATATATATATATATATATATATATATATATATATATATATATTATATTATAATTTTTTTGTTTAAAAATATGATTCATATCATATTTTTAAACAAAAAATATTAAAATATAAGCTCTATTTCTGTATGGAGCACTGTCTTCTTAAAAATAAAAATACTAAGGAACTCTGGATTATGCACCCAACTTGTTTTTTCTATTTTCTGCATACCAGCGCACTGTTATTAAAGTTTACGAAATATATGCTGCCTTAAATTATTTGTGTTTGTGTTTATATATATATATATATATATATATATATATATATATATATATATATATATATATATATATATATATATATATATGAGTCTGTGTGAGTGCGCCTAACTGAGATTAATTATTTAAAGAGAATTGCCACGTCAAGGAGACATCAGTTTTGTATAGTCATTTTAAGTATATTGTAAATACAGTGCCTCAGGTGTAGAAGGTAAATTTTTGTGTAAAAACTTGTGAAAACAAATGCATAAAAAAGAAATTGTTGGAGCTAATTGCAAATGCAGTATTGATGAACTTCGTCCAGTAGGAAATACTTACAATTCATTCATACGCATAGGAAATGAATTCAGTAAATATACTAAAATAGAAAGGTGTGTAAGACAAGGATGTTCCTCCTCATCGGGCTTATTCCAGCTTTACAGTAAAGCAATACTGAGAGAAGTAATAGGCATACCATGATTTATTATTGTGGCCACTCTCTTAAAAATATAAAATATGCCTTTTGAAACCGTCTTGGTAGCAGACAAAGAAAGGTAATTGCAGGAACTCTTACAGAATGTAGTAAAGGAAAGTGAGAAGAAAGGACTGCACAAGAATCTAAGATGACAACTGAAAATTGTTTGGCACATAATGACGAAAGTGGGCTTGGAGAATTTGACGCTGGAAAGGCATATTGAAGGTCAAAGAAACAAGAAATCAGCGAGTAACCTCTTTAACTAGCTTGTCCATATCGTTGACGGAATAAGAATTAAGAGAAAATAGCAAAAAGAGAAAACTTAAGGACAGGAAATTGCTGAGAGTTATGATCTTCCACTACCTGAAATGAACAAAGCACAAAAATGACATATAATTTTATTAAAATAAATTACAATATATTGTAAGCATATCATATCGGAATAAACAATTTCTATATATTTCTATAGGTAGAGTATGTATAGAAAATTATTTGCACAGATAACGCATGTCTGATAAAGAAAAAAAAAACAAACTTTACGGTAAAAAAAAAACAAAACTTTACGGTAAAAAAACGCCTGCAAAAGGATAGAAAATAAATTCAATAGATATACAAAAATAGAAAGGGGGAAAATTCAAGGGTGTGCCTTCAATGATGTGATTCTGTGAGATTTATATGTTCTGCCAAATTTGTTATTGGCGTTCACAAACTTAAAAACAGAAGATCTGCAGATAACACAGTATTGATAGCAGAAACCGAAAGGAAACTAGAATAACATCTACAGAATTATTGAATAAAGTGAGAAAAATGACTAAACGTCAACTGCAAGAATATAGAATGCATTCTTGTGAGAAAAAATGAAACAACTCCACCTGCAATTTATGAACTATGAATTCCAAGTTAAAGAAGTACAACGATTTGTATGAATTTTTTTAACAGATGAGGTAAAGTATTAAAATGAAATCCGAAGGCACACTGAGATAGCGAAAGAAGCCTTCCAAAATATAAACAAAGTATTGAAAACAGAACATTTCGTTAGACACAAAGAAAAGAGAACTGAACTGTTATGTAATATCAGTCCTCCTATATGGCAGATAATGCTGGACAATTTCGTCACTGATGAAGAAGAGACCTGAAGCAACAGAAATGTTGTTCTACAGAAGGATGCTGAGAATGTAAGTTTTAGATAACATGGAAATAAAAAGGACACTTATACTTAACATCAGGATGTGACAGTTGAAATTTGTAGTGAAATTAATGGGGAAAGAAGGCTTGAATTAATAGGATAATCGCAGGACAAAATGAAGGCAACTGGGAACTGACCTAGTGAGTTTGACGAAATGGACGCCGGAACAATGATTAGGAGAGACAACAAAAAACAACATTTTTTAAGGGTTACAAAGAACAGGAAATTGTGGAGAAAATGATCGTCTATGTCCTGAAATGATAAGGCACATAGAAGAAGAATTTTTCTTTTAATATATGATTATATCCATATTCCATTGCTTACGATTCAGATAATTGGTCGCACAGCATGTAGAAGCCAGAAGCCATAGAATTAAAATAAGACGAGATAACACAAAGAGCCGCAACTGGCTCTTCTGAGATTGGCTTAAGAATTTAGAAATTTAAAATATTTTTTACGTCTCCTGAAGAAGAGTTTTGTTCTTTCATCAAAATGATTTGCAAAGAAATCGCTAAATTCGAAAAAGAATTTATGCGACAAATAAAATGTTTATCACCCTGTAGTTTCCATGATACCGTTTTTTTATGATACTGTCACACGCATTGAGCTGTCTCTCTATAATAAACTTTTCCTCCAAAATGAGGCGAAGCTTCATCTCTGTTTATACTCGTGTATTTTAATGAAAGATGCAGGAGTTCGGCCTTTGACATAGTGAATTATTTTCTGCATTTTCCGGTGATGAAATGATAAAATTCGAAAAAGAAAAACTCTTAATGCGAAAGATTATCATTTTTTTTATGAAAACTCTTTCAAGGTTTGGAAAGTTTTGTAGAAGATATAAATTCCTAAAGATACATTCCAGCAAAAAAATGTTCCGACAGAAAGTATTATAACGGCAAAATGTTAGTTAGCTTGAGAAATATTTTTGACTGTCATTGACGGGTCAGTTGCCAAATACAGAATATATGATGGAATAGTAAGGCCGATAAATTTGGGAAAATGTCTTAGTAGAAAATTTAGCTGCTTGGTAGAACACCTCTCAGATGTTAAAATCAACGATAAATGGAACAACACTGAAATGGTAAGTGTAAACAAAATATATTATACAGCTTGCACGAAGAGATCGGTTTGATGAAGGAAAATGGAGAAAAGCTATTCAGTATTAAAAACTATGTATTCTGCATACAGTCATTACTTTATAACATTATTTCACCTATATTAGATAGAATAATAAACAAAGTATTGTTAAATTGCTCATTTTTGGCGAAGTACAAAAGTGCACATACTCTTATACACACGCGCACACAAACGCACACACACACGCACACGCACACGCACACACATATGTATATATATTGTGTACTTGGACAACAATTCACCTTTTATGCTTTGAAAGCGACTGGAAAGATTCAGTGATTGAGTATTTATGCAATTTCTCATGTGTTCAATATATATATTTTCCTTTTCATGACATAAATTATATAAATAATTTAAAATGTTTCCCAAGCGGCTTCGGCTATATTTTTATCCTTTACAAGGATATAATTTTATTCGATGCATATTACACATCCATCCATCAAACCCAATATTCTCATTTTTTTTTGCATACATGGACTAATAAAAACCCTTTCTATGACCATAACGGAAAATTTTAGACCGCAACTAATGGAGTAAGTATGAGAAATCCTCTTCGTCCGTGTTTCTCTGTAATATGCCCCACGTAAAAAAAACAAGGTTTTCAAAAAAGGTCCTAAACCGAAACTATACGACTGCTACTTAGATGATATTTTTATTTTAGCTGAGAATAAAAATGATATTGATAGTCTCAAACTACATTTGAAAAAAAAATCCACCTTCAACTTGACTTATGAAATTAGACAACAAAATAAAGTATTATTTTTTTCATCTTCTTGTAGGTTCTAATAATAATAATACATTCAATATTTTGTTATAAAAAAGATCACAGGAGTAAAAATTCTTGACATCTTAATTTTAGTAGTCAATGTTCTTTCAGATATAAAATAGGTGATATTAAAATTTACCTTATGAGAACGCACGAGAATTAATCCTCTCGTCCCTTATTTCTTGTTAAGAATGGTTTTCCAAACCATCTCATAGATTACCATATTAGATTTTTGCTAAGTTAACTCATATCAACACAACATACAGAAAAAAACAATAACATTAACATTTTCTACAAAAATCAAATGGATAGAAACTGCAAGCAAGAGAAACATTCACTTAGGAACATCATAAATTAATGCACAACTTCTGTCGACAATAACAAGAAAATTAAATCAATTATTTATTATAAAAGAGAATTAAAACCGCAAAACCTCATTGTGAATAATTATAATTTCCCTGTTAAATTAAAGTGAACCAATACTATATAAGAATTTACATGTCCTTAAACGAGTTGTATTCCTGACCAACCCCAAAATATAATTAATTGTATTGGATATACAACATGTTTAAACTCATGTTACACATCTCTAACCATAGCTCAATTAGGTTTCATTTAAATACACGTGGAGACTTACCAAACTCTGTCCGTAATGTATTCGTTGATAATAAAAATATAACAGCACCATCCACATGTACAAGAAGGCTAAAAATAATGGAAGCATTTTCCTTGGAATTAACGTGAATTATTTTGCTTTACTTGCATTCATATTGTTATCATATTTTCAAACCTTGCATTGAATTTCTTTGGAACCGGATTAATCCTGTATTTTTAATTACCTTCGACATTAAGATGAAGTTTACAATAAAATTGTGATCTATTTACATGTGATATGCTTGTATATCGATTTTTACACTTAAATTGAGACTATTGACTATATTAGAAGTGTGCGAATGTTTTTGCTTGACTGTTCTTATTTCGCAACAAAACACCGCCAAAGTAAATGTTGAATTTTCATGTAATATAAAATCTCTTCAATTTTTCGTTAAAGCAACAATCTTCACGCTTTTGTCTCATTTACTGAAAAGTTTTATTTCAGGAATGTTTCTTATCTATATTACTTTTGATGTCCGTAGTAAATTCAGACAAAATTTTGAAAATTATAGGCATATGCTCTCATGTCAAGGAAGCCACCAAATTCTTCATTGATGTAAAATGGCGAATATTGAAAGGTTACTACGAATTTTATATGATTATAACAAACACAATAAAAATTAAACATATATTCATCGGTAGGAGTTTAGCTTGCTTCGCTGAGGCGATGGTTTCCAATATTGAAAGAGAATGGAGCTTCAATACCTACCGAGAGTTATATTTTCTTTAATGAAACTTTCGATTATATGGTCTTCACTTTAATGCTTCTAGAACAGTGATGCTTTCTCAAATACTGTTACTGCTAAAATAACGTTTATAAGAAAACAAATATTATTGTATTAAAAGATATAAATTCCTTAATTTAATTGTTAAATTATGGAAACCTAACGAAAAATGTGATATAAAAAAACAACATTTTTAGTGATTAATATACACATGCACCTGAAGAGGGATAGACTCCGCAAGGTTAAAACACCCAAAACACGCCACATGATGAGGGCACCAAGAAACAATTCGTGGAGACGTAGGCTACATCCGCAATAGATGGACAAGAACGTGGAAAGCGCAGTATATCGGCAACCCAACGACTCCTACCGTATGAAAGATTTACATATGTTAAAGTAATTAAGCGTTTCAAATTTCAAAATAAGTACAAAGCTTCGTGAATAGTTCATGAAATGGATACGTATTAATTAATTAAAATGTTTCATTTTTATTATTCGAAATTTATACACAGATTTTACATTGAAGACAAAGTATTAAAATATTCTTAGTTTGATTCATCTCCTAAATGTCTAAAAAAGAGATTACGTTGCTCCTTTTTTTAAATTACTTTGCCTACTTTCTTGAAAGTATTCCGCAGAAGTTGTTAATGGGTTGCAAACTGCAGAGGTTATCATCCAGTCCATTCACATGTGCCTTTGATTTCAAACATTTTGTTGCTCATTTTAACATTTAAATTTTTGTTTTTTTTTCCTCATGGAATACTTTCTTCCATTATTGAAATGACACAAGTCACTTTTCTAAATATGTGTTTTGCTTCCTTTCCATCATCCTTGTTTGAGCTTTAACTGCAAATATTCACATAATCGTAGACAGATCTGATATCAATGGACGATTTGCTGGCAGATATAATATTCTTTCATTTCTTTTCATCTTTTGTATATTGATCTAAATGAATAGTATTAATAATAGATAAAGTAAAGATGGCGCATTATATAATTAATAGTTTCCGACAGTCAACCTAAATACTTTCATTATTTAATTCATTTCATGCTCAGGGTAAAAGCTCAGAAAACTTCACTCTTCTGCTTTCTAATTCCGGCTTCATAAATCACTAGGGAGGTGTATATTTTATTATTAAAATCAAATTCCTTTCATATGTAATGTTCCATTTATCTATCATCTTTCTTTTCAATCTTAGAGTGTCAAAAGCAAACATGCAACATGTTTATCACATTTACAAATGGTAGAATATTTGTCTAATTTGCATAGTTTAAAATAACCGATTTCTTTATTGCTACTACATTGGCCTATTCTTTTAAAATTGTCGCGTCTTGCACGATAGTTTAAATATCAAAGGGGAATTCATCTTATCCATGACGTCAAGCTTATATATAAAGTAAGAATTCAGCTCTCAAGATCGCTCTAAATGTAATCAGAAGACTGCAAACACACAGCGATATAAAACACTGCTTTTACGCTGATGTTTCGTTTTCTTTTTAAACAAATATCGTAATATATTTTCTCATTACGATTCAGTAAAAGCTCTATTTAATGTTCCTCGATATATGGGATATCTAGTGGATCATATGGACCACAACAAACTGATATTTACTATTAATGAACGAATTTTGTTAAATTCTAGAACAAATAATTAATGTTTGTGCTACTGAAACATTTTTGCATACTTTGTTAATTCCAAGTCATGGTCGAAATTTTTTCAAAATCTTTATGTTCTTCACAAGGGAATGAATGCATATTTAGAAAATACTGTATAATTGTTTTCTGAAATGAATATATTCTCATAATTGCCACATTTTTGTGAGAATATGTAATTAGTATAGGGAACGATTTGCTTATTATTTTTGTCTATTTTAGATTATTTTTCTGTAGAATTTGGAAGTAAACATCTACATCTAGTGGAAAATAGTTAACTCAGCAGATATGGTCCGTCTGCAGTTTTTAGATTCTATGCAACACATCAATTGGGATTCATTCTGAGATTCCAGTAATGACGCCATTTGGAGTAAAATTTTAAATTTCACATTGAACATTTTGTCTACGCGGTTTCTTCCTGATAAAATCCCGTCATCGGAGATTTCGTGCCATTGCCGAAATTCCTATTGAAACCGCTAAAACATCTTTGGTTCAGCCGTTAGAGCCCTTATGAATCACTTCTTGCGGCAACAGCAATGTGATATTTTTGATCCTAACAGGCACCTTTTTTTTTCTGCTCTTAATAATTGTAAGCGTGTACTCAACGAGGCTAAGTCGCTGTTTGCTGATAGAAAGAGACGCTGTATTGTCTGATAAATTTGGTTCTCGGAATTACTGGCGGTACTGTTAAAATGTTTTGAACAAGAGTAAATCCTCGATCCATCCTCTCTTCAGTCAGTTTGAAGTATTGCTATCTTATGCACAGAAATTTTCTTCTAATGCCACTTTCGTCTCCAGAAGTATCTTTATGATTTTCGTCTAAAATGGAATCTATAGTGAGTTATATGCGCATAACCCCGCACATGTTTTCTGCTATAATCTTAAACTGGATCCCCACTAAATATGCGGTATCCTTGCAATTTACCTAAGGAAATACGCTTTTCAACTGTCTCATTTTCTCTCCACACTCTGCAACAAATGCATTGAGGTCTATTGCTGTCTCGCTTGTTGGAAATCCTCTTCTGTAGTACATAAATTTATGAACTCTGAACGTTCTGATACCCCGAATTATCGTTCTATTACGGTTTTTTAAAACCACTTTTAGCAAAGAGATTCTAATCAACTGAATTTGTTAAGCATCTTAAATCGCACTGTCTTCTTTCCGATAAACAATATGACCTTCGCTTGTCTAGGCCAGCTGCCGATTTGTTAACAGACATTATTGAATGTGTGTCTGTCAAGCTTTAGATAAGAACGATCAGCTTCCTTGTGCTGTGGATTTAGATATTCCGAAGACCTTTGACAGTTGAAGTGCGATGTCGAATATTCGACTTGAACCAATCCTTACAACCGTGAAATGAAATTATTTTGAACGGTCACTTTTCTCGTTTGTTTCGCATTAATGCGGGTGCTTCTAGGACTATATTCTTGGACTACGTTTTTGTTGTTTTTTTTTCACCAATGACCATACCGATATCATCAGTTCGTAAACTACTATTTATACTGATGACACAACTATTTACTCTTGTCTTATTAGTAAATAAAACAGACCCGACAAAGTAAAACTCCTATCACTAAAGTGGCCACCGATCAGTTGTTATCTGGAGCAAGGAATGGCTTGTAAATTTTAACACTGCCAACACGAAACTGTTATCTTTGAGTAATCATAGAGCACTATTTTTACCTTCATCCAGCATATCTGATCCTTCACTCCAGAAGAGCAATTCTCTGCCTTCTATCATACTTTTTTTATTATCCTGACAGGAAGTAGAATGTTAAATCAATTGCTAGGTCTGCTCTTATGGAAGTTGGTTCTTTGTATTTTACCTGATAATTCTTGCCAGAATCTGTCTTGCATGTTTATTAATCTGACATTCGTCCGTGCATTGAATATTACTGCCATATTTTATTCAATGACACTGCTGTATATCTCGAGATCCTCGACAAAATCCGATGAAGAGTCAGTAATTTTTGTCGGTCCTGATTTTCAGTCGCTTTCTCACTGCCCCAAAGTGGCTTGCTTGTGTATTTGTGGTAAGCACAAAATAATAGTAACTCCCTTCACTCACTCCCTTCAATTCTGGACAAGCTAGAAAAAAAGATGGAAAACAATTCGCGAGCCTGTGTAAAATTTACTTTGAATTAGTGAAAACATTTAGTTCAAAGTGATTGACCGGCAAGATGAAGAAAAAAAAACAATAGAAATTCGCAAGACTATGTGAAATTATCTTTAGACCAATGAAAACGTTGTTCACTATTTACATTATTCGGAATATTGTCCTCATCTTTGTAGCCATATTTATCACAACGTTCCGGCCATTATACGCTGCGGCCTTCTTCATGTGGTAGGAATGTAGAACTGAACCCTTTATTTTGCTCGTAGGGGTACACTGTCCTAGTTCCACGTGTCATGTCTAATAGAGGTCAGTTACCAGTTATCTCCTCTTAATTCATCTCTCCAAGTTCTCCACTGCCTTAGCCTGAACTCACTGTGCCATGTGTGCTTAAGGATACATGGTACAGTGGATAAAGTCGTTGGTTAGATCCAGTGACAGAACCCAAAGAGTTGTGAGTTCAATATCTGGTTAATGAAGTGGAGAACTTGGAGAGGTGAATTAACAGGAGATAACTGATAGCCGACATCTATCAGTGCTGTGACCAAGTAAATGGTTAAACAAATAACAAAACAAGTTTTACAGATATATCCTATAATAAACAGTAAGTACAACAGAAGATTATTACACAATTAGTAAGTGTGTGTCGGTTGACCCAGTGTTCAATCTAATCGATTGATCTCCTAAGGCCTTCGCTCCTATTAATCATATAGTAGGCGCAAGAGACCATCATATACTCGTTAGAGAGAGGGCACCACAAAACCCCCACACTTTTTAGCATGACTCCGTATGGAGTCTTTTATTATAATTACCACACAATACTTTTTATTCAACCAAATAAACTCTTTTTCACAAAAAAAAAAAAGAAAAAACGAAGCAACAACTCTGAAAAAGCTATATGCAGGAATTACGTTTACATTGTTTTTTTTTTAGTTTTTCGACAAACATTTTACATGTTAACAACAGTCCCTTTTTATTAAGGTCTTTATTCATTAATCCTAAATAAAATCCAAACTATTTAACATCGTGTCCTGTTGAAAAATGGACGGAGTGACCTTAACCCCGAACGGAAGTCTTAAAAATTTGTATAAACCCTTGTTGGTGTTTATGTAAAGGACCTTCGAGCATTCCTCGTCAACGTGTATTTGTAGATATGCGTCGCTTAATTCAATTCTAGAAAAACATTTTCCTCTATTGAGCTTAGCTAATGTCTCCTCTGGACTTGAAAGGGGACCATGCGGATCCATTAGGGCGCTGTTCAACCCCGTAGAGAAGTCAGTTCATACATGAATTTCTTTGCTCTTTTTTTATATAAACTGTGGGAGATGCGCATTCACTATATTCAACCTTTGCCAGAACTCACATTTCAACTCCTCGTCAATTTGATTTTACAAGGCATATGGAACGTTACGTTTTTTTAAAAACTGGCTTTACGTCTGGCTTTAACTCAAACTTAGCAGACATTTACCTAGTACTCCATTGAAAACGTCGGGAATTTTTTTTTGAGTTCACCTTTCAACTTTTCTGCTTCGTCAGTCAAATTTTCGACTTTTTGATAATAGGCCTATACCAAAGTTGAAACTGTTCTAACCAATCTGTCCCGAACAAATCACCCGTATTCTTCATAATATAAGCCTTTAGTTTTAAAGTTTGAACTTTGAATAACATATTCGTTAGAAGTTCGCCAATAAAATTAATAGGTTCGCCAGTTACACTTTTAGCTATTCGTTTCGTTCTTAGAAAAGTCGGCTTAGCCAGTTTTTTTTTACATGTTTGATAATTAATTATAGATAAGTCTGAACCCGTATCAAGCTGTTGCCATATATTTTTGTTAAATATTTGCACTTCAACATATTTCCTGGTGTTGCAACTTTCTGGTTCATCAGACTTGGTGATTTTTACAGAACATTTTTGTCCCAATTTATCGAAATTCAAACAGTTTTTATCTTTAAAAGGATAATCTCTATATCAATGTATTTAACCAGGCCCTAAACATGGTCTTGACGGCAAAGTAACTTTATTATTTTTTAGTTGAACCTTTTTAATTTTTGTTTGGCGTATTTTTTTAATGTGAGCCACGCCACACTATTCGATGTTTTTCGAATCCTCTCTGATGCTTACGAAACGTTGGCAATCTTCTGCAATTTCCTGTAAAGTAACATCGTGCTCGTTTTCAAGCTTACTGAGTACACTACGACGTATTTCGGTGACTTTCGCTGAAATCAAACGCTGGAAGAAAAGCAGACATTTAAAATTATTGGCGCATAACTCTGCCAATTTGAAGCCATCGCAGTCTTTATTGACTACACTCGCGAAGGTATTATAATCTTCGGATATTTGCGGGTGAGATTCATGCATTTCCAACGCTTGTGTAACAGTTATGTTTTAGGACTGAGGAGTTCTGTTAATGATTGAACTGCCTCTTAAAATTTCAAGTCGCTGGTTTTCTTAGGCAAAATTTTTTTAAACTTATTAGATTCTGCTGTGCCTAATTTCCTAAGAAGTAGGCGAACCTATTTATGTTCAGCCGAACTTGCACAATCAATATTGTATAAGTCCTCGTAACGTTTAAAGCGAACGTAACTTCTTCAGGTGCAAACGCGAAGTTTTCAATATCACTCCATATATCATTTTGAGAGAAGAGATTTTCGCTCTACTCCTTTGGCTTTTGATGGATATATTATACAATTGCCTTTGCTCATTTTGTGTTTGAAGGAGCAGTTCTTCCAGTTTCTGTTGTCTAACCTGAATTTCTAGGTGCAGTTCCTCAAGTTTCCTCTGGTATTCTGTTTGTTTTCGTTGGAATTTCTCGTGTCTTTCATGATATTTCTATTTGAACACTAGTTTTTGTTCCTGTTGGTGTTTCATCAACACCAGCATTGTACTTTTAAATTCGTCCATCTTAGTGCGGTGGTACGTAAAATTAAGTGGCGGAAATTGTTCTCTTTACTCTCATAACCAACAATAAGTCTGTTTGACTTGCACGGTTCTTTTACTGAAAAATTTAAAAACGGGAGACGGGGTAAATTTTTCCTTTACCCTATTAGCAAAAACAATAAGTCTGTTTGACTTGTACAGTTCTTTTACTGACTTGTTGGAATGGAAAAAATAACAAGGTTCACCAACCTTCTTCCCAACCACTGAATTGAACTTGTAGAAATCCTATTGTTTTCAGGAGTTTTCTTTTTTTAATGTCAGTGTCTTAATTAACACTGGATGCTCTTTTGTCGTAGAGTTTGATTAGGATTCCTTTCTTCATCACTGTTGTAGACACTGGCAATTTTTTTTACGATTTAACGTGAAATCCGTTTCTTTGAATCCTTCGTCGCCAAGATGTTGTGACCAAGTAAATGGTTAAAGAAATAACAAAACAGGTGTTACAGATATATCATATATTAGACAGTAAGTACAACAGAAGAGTATTACACAACCACTTAGTGTGTGTCGGTTGACCTAGCGTTCAATCTAATCGACTTTTCCCCAAAGCCTTCTCTCTACTAACCTTATAGTAGGCGGAAGTGTTCAACATTTATTTTTCTCTTTAGAGGGAGGAGATCATAACAATTAGACATGGCACTTTTAACTAGAACAGTCTACCCCAGCGAGCGAAATAAAGTGTTCAGTTCGACATTCCAACCACCTGAAGAAGGCCTGAGCGTACAATGGCCGAAACGTTGTGATAAATATGACAACAAAAATGAGGACAGTATTCCGAATAATGTAAATAGTGTATATAATACCTCATTTCAGAAATATAGACAAATACTGAAACCATTGTTTTTACAGAATTAGCCAAGGAGCCTAGAAAAAGAAAGAAAAGAAAATAGCGATCCTATGCAAAATCGTTTTTCATACAAAATAAGGAGAAAAATTAAATCAACAATAGAAGAGCGTCCGAAGTCATGTGAAAAGTTTCATTTCTGTTTACGCATTCAGCGCTCAAAATTTCGCCAGTGTCAAATTACTCGCTGATTATATTATCGGTCTTGACAAAGCGTTTGGTATTTCAAACTATCTCTCTTCATTCACTTTTTAATGTATGCAACCGTATAACTCTTATGTGAAAAACGAACTTATTTTGTTTTTAGACATTTTTGAATGTGTGTCAGATAATTTAATCTGCTAAATGAGCATTTACTCTTCATGGCAATTTGTTGAAACTACGAACTTTAAACATCAATGATTTATTTCATGAAACGGTCCACCGACACAAATTCAAGCGTGTCAATTCGTAAAAGATTCCTTGATTTGTTACAAAAATATTCGTGAATTTCATCGTCATTATCATCTATATCTTGGCTTGGTTAAATCAACTTTTCATTATAAGCTCGAAGTCCCATGAGATTATATATTTTCTGTAAGTATTTCCATGACAATTGTTCTGAGCATCTTTAATATCTAATACTTTGACCACAAAATTGTAAGCGTACAATCGAGCATCAAGATCTCCCCGTTTTCCTCTTGAAACAGCTAATGTGAGAAGTTCGACAGAAGGAATTATTAGAATAGAACTTGTGCCTTGCATTCCCGTCCTATACAATATTCAGAAAATTAAATGCAGCACCAATAGCCATATTTTGTCTTGCTGGTTTCTGTTCGTTTCATATTCCTTTCTACTCACTCGTGTCTTCTCATTTTCACTCACTCTCAGTGACCTCTGTGGTCTTAGTTGCATTATCACCTTAGTTGGGATGAAACGAGTAAATATAAGATGGCATTCATCCGACCCTAAAATATTAATATTAATGATTTTCGGAATGTCAAATGATGAATTTGATACAGTTCGTTTCGCGTTTACTGCTCTACGGATTTAGATACGAAAAATTGACAAATTAAATGTAATTTTGATGACTTTTATTAACTGTTTTTGGTTGACAAACAAAAAGTAACACTCCAGACAGGTATCGAGAAACAAGGTTGATTCTAATATCAAGGTCAGGCAACCCTTTTAATATACTACCCGTCAAAATGCATCATAATATTTACGAATGAAACTTTTTTAACCTCGGTTGTAAGTTCACTGCAAATTACAACCAGATTACCACTTCTAAATATTCCGTCAACATAAACTAGGGAATCCATGTCCGTTTAGTGTATTTGATATTTATTATAGTTTAATTTAGGCAAAAGGTTTTCATGCAGTATATTGAAATGATCATGTTTCCGTAAATAGATGTCAACTCAAAAATGTTTTTCGAACTCATACAGCGTAGGATCACAACATTTTCAACCAAACTTGCTGCAAAAATATTTTCTTCTATAATAGAACTTGACCACGCCCGACACTTTAGATACAATTGTTACAACTGAAGCAAAATAGATTGATTTGTGTGTCATCTGAATACATTGTATAAAATAGTTGAATCATTAAGCTTATTCTTCTGTGCAAACTTTAAATGGGACAATTGTGTGACAATTTCTATAGTAATTTCCAACAATGTGTCACTCACATGTTTTGAAAGTGTTAATTCTTTAAAGTTTGATCTTAGCATATTTCTGATAATATCAGTTTGCTTTAATGGGGTCTGTCTGAAATGTAATGGGACTAGTATCACAGACACTTTCTTCCAATTCCAAACAAACTGTATAGTTTCCCCTTCAAAGCAATACCCATCAAGGCTAATGTATTGTTCCATTCTTCTGTTCCACTCTTCTATGCACACATGAAAGGATTCTTCTTGGATGACACTCAGCTCCCTTACTACAGCCTTCAAAAAGTTTCCCCTTGATGATCACCTTTATCTTTCACACGGAACAATATGAAGTGAATTGTGTTCCACTACGGCGAGGTTATTCTCGGCCAGAAACTGCCAGATGGTCAGGTCGATGTGAGCATATGCAATGTCGTGGTAAGCAGCCATAATCCTGCCATAACTCTTGCATGTGAAAAAAAGTCAATGGCTGCAGAAAGCTAAAATTACAAGCAGATTCTCCCAAGATACCATGTTATCTGGTAACACAACTCGTTCATCTGTCTTTTGCTCAGCATTCATGCAGCACACCTAATGTCGCTACTTATCAGTCCGAACTCGTAGACTCATAGACTAAAAGAAAAAAAAAACTCATCTATTTTTGGCTTAGAAGTATGTTAATATTCTGTGAAATAGTGTTAGGAGTTTGCTTATTTGTGCTTTACTCATCAGTCAATACTAGTGTAGCTCATCACACTTTCATATACCAATATGTCAATTTCTTATTTCTCGCACATTTTCCCGCTTTCATTTAATCTGCTAACCATCATAAGTAGATGACCTCTGAACGAAAATATTTTATATGCTTTCGATGATTATATTTAATTTAAATTTTCACATGTGTTATATGTTGATAAACATGTATACGCTGAAAGATGAAATAAAACGAAAACGAAGGGTTCAGTTCGATATTCTAATCACATAATGAAGGGAGGAGCGAAACGTTGTGATAAATATGACAACAAAGATGAGAACAATAGTCCGAATAATATAAATAAAACGAAATCTATCAGTTGAAAAAGTATTCGAGCATACAAATTTTATACTTTAATATGTGTTGCGCTTATAACGTGGGACTGTTCCTCGTAACTTTTTACAAGAATTTTTGCAACATCGTTTTGATAACAGCAAATGTAATTTCAGATCAGTAATGACTGTGGGATCATGCTGGAGAAAAGGATCTTCAAAATCAGGAGAATGAATCAGCTTTATGTACATTTGAACAAATCCTTTGCAAGTTACTGTAGTATTTAACTTGTATGGTAGAACAGCTTGTATAATCTAGCATTTGCACCAAAAAATAAAACATAAAATAGCATCTAAAGTACTCTAAAACATCTCCTTATTCATGGTTCCTTTAATCACGTAAAGTGCCCCCGTAACATTTCAATGAAACGTCGCAAACCATACTAATTCCCCCGTGCGTGATTTACTCGGGGGATGCTGCATCTTTTTTCGTTCATAGGCTCATCCATCTTTTCTTTACACATGACAAGATGTGTTTCAGCTAAAAGGTTCAATTTTCGTTCCGTCCTTTCAAAGAATGTTATTCAGAAACTTATTAGACTACTGCAAATGTTTACAAAGCGAAATACATCCAAGAATCCCGGTGCCTTTTTTCCTTGTGTACAAGATGTTAAACAATTTCTACTTAGTTCATTATTAATAGAACTTTTAGTACGCGATATTCAACAAGGGGCATTTCTTCTAGGTTTTAAATTTTTAATCACTTTATTTCGATTGGGGCTGTTTAATTGTTATTTTTTGCGTTATTATTATTATTATTATTGTTCTTGTTTTTGTTATTTCTTCGCTTGACTTATGTTGTATTCTTATGTTATCTCTGGTCCCAATGACATTTTCACTGAACATTTTTGTAAAAAAATAAAACAACTTAAGATCACACAGATCAATAAAGCTATTCGTAAGATGTTAACTATAGTTATGAAATCATTTTTTGTATTTGTTTAAGGCATGGGATACAAGAGATCCCTTCACTAAGAACCTTTTCCAAACAAAACAAGACTAGTCACAACTGGAATTATTGTTGTTTTCATGTACAGCACTTTTGATATTATTATTATTATTATTATTATTATTATTATTGTTGTTGTTGTTGTTGTTGTTGTTGTTGTTGTTATTGATGGTGTTGTTGTTGTTGGTGTTGTTATAAGATACCATTGGACTCTATCTGAATGGAGGAAATTTTAATCAGTTAATAATAATCTCTATCATCGCGCTAACAGGAGTACTTGACACGAGCATTATTCCCTGATGTCCCGGATACATAAATTCAAGCGTACTGCTAGACTACTATCTAGATCCCACATTGTCAATGTTGAAATAGTAAAATGTAACCGCCATTTCAACCCCAGCAATTTATTTTCTTGTACTTCCCACCTATTGAACTCTCTTCCGTTTCCTTGCTTCCCTGATAACTATATGATTTTTGTCATCTTAACTACGTGATTGTTGTTATATATGCTTCACTTTAACAAGGATAACCTTGTTTCAATAAATGATAACGGTAATAACATTATGCACTACTGATATATTTCTGGAAGGTTTTAAATATTGTTTATGCTGGTGTAGAAATATCTACAATACATTTAAAGTAACATTTTATGATGATATTTAATAGAGACCGAATTATTTTATACATACTTTAGTTTATATTTCATTCTGCATTTCATTTATGAAAATATTTATTTTTACAAGTAAATATATGACCGCACGCGAGCATATGGCCAAATCGGTAAACTAAATAAGTTATGTAAATTTTTTAAGAAAGGAATCTTGGTGAGACTGCCCGCATTTTTTTAAAAAAAAAGACAGTAAAGCCACTAACATACAAGCGGTAACTGGGCGTGGAAGAATTAGGAACGGAAACATTATGAATGAGCGGAAAGAGAAAAGAGTAATCCGGAAGACAGTAGATAACGATTGACATTGCATTTAAATTTTTGAAGATTTAAGTTCGCTGAAAAGCATAGAGCAGGAAGAGATTTCGACAAACTATAAATACGAGAAAAGAAACTGCTAGTATATAATATATGGATACGTCTAGCTAGCTCATCTGTAAATTTATGATATCTAGACGCCAGTCTACTGCGCTTAAATTAAAATAGGCTAGGTACTGTAGCGAAGATTTAATCAAAAGAATTAACACGAAGTATTTATAGAAAAAATATAGGTAGACAGCCTTACGGCAGTGGGAATGTCTCTGAAGCCTATGTGCCAGAACAGGACCGATAATATTGCTAATCTTCTTCTTTGGATTTTATCAACTCAGGATAAATAACAGGAGTGCCGGGTCGTATGTGTCTGCAATATTTTAAGCATGGACGAATGGTAGGCTTATAGATATGAATGTTAGATCATGGAGAGAAAATTGTCTCACAGGACACAGTGAACCAAACGTCTTAGCTGTTGATCTAGCAATGGATTCAATATAGTCTTTCCAATTCATGTCAACTGAGAACGTTACTTCGTTGAGCCTTACTATCGAGAAGGTTAAATGGCTATGTCATCATCGTAGATACAAAGTTGAGAGCTGATGCCATTGGGAAAGTCATTCAGGAAAACTTTTTAAAAAAATGTAGAACCAAAGATGGAGCCCTGGGGATGTAATGGTTTATTCTTGTAAAATAAATATTCCGTATTAAAAATAGCAAGTTCTTTATACGCACACAAGTGTCTTCATAAAAATATTTCACAGAAAATTTAAAAAAAAAAAAAGAACAAAAGCATCATTTTGGAAATGGCGCGTTCCGTTTCTTTTGATCTGGAATTTTCTGTATCCTCGAGAAAAGTTGATAATCACTTGGAGAAAAATATGACAAAATGGGTGTTGATTTTTTTCCATATAAGGTCCTATGGATGTAAATATATCACCATTACGGATCGTTAAAACGTTGAAAAATCTCTTCTTTCCGGCCAGTTAAATTAGATATTCTTATTTTAGAAACAAGAGAAATAGCACTAAGTTGTTACGTGACATCTATCATTGAGTAAGTCAGTGAGTGCTGAACAATGTCCTTAAAGATGAAGAAGAGATTTGAAGCAACATAAATTTTACGTCTAGATTTGATTCCATCTATGGCTTAGTCATCATATTGTATAGAAATACATTTTTATGAAACACTGATATTTAATAATTAATATTAGATGAACATAACTATTTAATTATTTTTGTCTTTATGATTTTAATCAAGGATTTCGCATATTTGTCTTTAATGCAATGACACCCAGTAATAAAGCAGAAAACATTTTACTAGAAACAAATAATTGAGTATTGGAAAGTCATGTAATATAAGTCCTTTTGTATGGTAGTGATTGCAGGACAATCTCCTGACAGATAAAGAAAAGACTTCAGGCAACAGAAGGAGGATACTATGAACCAAACATTTCATCACCGACGAAGATTTAGAGAAAATGGAAACAAAAAGGAAACATATTTAACATCAAGAAGAGCGAGTTGTAGTCTCTGCAGCATATTATAAGGAAAGAGGGCTTGGAGAATCTGATGCTCACAGGACAGATTGAAGACAAGAGAGACAGAGGAAAACAACGCATAATATATTAGCGAGCTTTTGCAAATAGATGGCGAAAATATTTTAGGAAAAATAACAGATGGATAATATTTGTTAAGAGCCACAAAGCACTAAAAGTTTTAAAAAAGCCATAAACACCTACGAACTGAGTGGGCACGCTACATTAAGAAGCAGATTGCTAATAACAGATGGACGATGACATAATCTGGTTGATTATTACGCTGATTAGGTGTTCGAACCTCACTACCTGAATCATACAATGAACATGTGCCAGATTAAACTAGGTACTGTAAATAACAACTCCTGTCAACATATGTTCAATTTAATCGTAACACTGCATACGCTAAAAGTTGTCTATGACTGGCGTTTGTTTACATACATATATATATATATATATATATATATATATATATATATATATATATATATATATATATATATATATATATATTCAAATAACCAAGTCGACAATGACTGGCCACTACTATTAGTTTCATGTGCTTTCACAAGATCATCAGGTAGCCAGATGTTGTTGGTTATTTGAATTAATATTCAAGAGCTCTGGCATTTCTTGTGGCATGGAACACTTTTATACTTTTTACACTATTATACTTTTATATCTGTTTTGGGACAGACTCTATTCAGAGCTGCTCATTCAAACCGTGTATATATATATATATATATATATATATATATATATATATATATATACACACACACACACACACACACACACACACACACACACACACACACACACACACACACACACATATATATATATATATATATATATATATATATATATTATTTGATCGTTATATTTAGTTGATACAGGAACTTGAAGAGACCTCGTTTGTTAACAGACAAATTATTCTTATATAAACTTTTTCTTGACAAGTATCCAATATTTATTTTTTTAACAAGAGAAATCACATTAAAGCCAGACATGGTTTAACACTAAACTGCAAGAACTCATTACAGATAAGATATACAGTTAACGACGAAATCAATCGTATACCCATCAATTTTCGTCCATTTCTCATAATCTAATGCCCATCCATATGATGACAGGTTTTTATATGTTAATGACTAAAATGTAAGAAAATATAAAACACGATTTTCAGAATTACCATTAAATTCAACAAATTTGATAAGCGAATTATGCAAAATAGGTAAAGACAAAATTATTCCTGCAGTGGAAAATGTCGCATTAATTTGATTGATTCGTGTTAGCAAAATTAATTTGCATAATTATTTCATCTGTGAAGACGCCCAGTCTATTTATTCAGTAGAATATTTGTGATAATTCCAGCAAAGAACATCATGTGTTTCATATAGTGTCACCATTGTTATTCTTACCTTAATCACAAGATGTGAAAACAAAGCTTAGCTTTGTCTTGAGATAGAGTATTATTAACTAAAACAAATCAGGAAAAAGTTACTGGGCTATTTCAAACCGGTTAGCTATCCCTAGATTTAAGGTACAGTTCGTTATAAAGAAGTTTAATCATTTTGGCACGGCAGAAGTTTTGCCTGGTCATGGAAGTAAACCAAATTGTCACCGAGGATAAAAAACGTGTCGCGAGGTTAATATATACCCAAGAGTTGTTTTGAAAGACATCAAAAGGTTTGGATCCGATGCGTATCAACGTAAGTAAGCGCACAATACAATGTTGTTTAAATAGAAACGGGTTGTATGGAAACCGATCACGACGAAATCCTCTTCACAAACCATGTCTCATTGTTGCTCGGTTTAATTTTGTCAAAACGTTCTTGAACAAAGAAAACTACTTTTGCGTAATAACGCTATGGAGTAATGAATCGGAAATTGATCTTTTTGGACATAATGATGTACAGATTTGGCGCAAGAAAGGTGAGGCTTTCCTCACAAAAAACACAGTGGCAATATTAACACATGGAGACCGCTCGATATTTTGAGCTTGTTTTAGCTCAAGGAGGACGGGACGATTATTTGTAATGGGAGGAATAATGGAAGCTGCAAACTGTATCAAAATTCAGGATGAAAATCTACAACTATCAGCGCAAAATCTTCATCGATTTACTTTCTAGTAAGATAATGATGCCAAATATACGTCTAAATCAGTGACTGCATCGCTTCAGAAAAGTAAGATTACAATTCTGTCATGGCCTTCAATGAGTCCTGACTTGAATCCTATTGAAAATTTATGGGAAGAATTGAATGTTCGAATAAATAGTTGTAACCAAAATACCTTCAAGAATTCGAACGTGTAACCATTGAAGAATGGATGAAAATCCCAGAACAGACTTGATCAAATATCATAAAAACTTTAGAAAAAGATTGCAGCAAGTTTTAAAGATGTGAGGCTATGCTGTTGACACTTAATATTGTGAATTTTGTGAATTTTTTTCTTTTTTCCATAATGTAGGAATAATTTTATCATTTTCTATTTTGCATAATTCGCCTGTTAAATTCGTTGTATTTAACCTATTGTTCAGAATACAGTATCTGTGATTATTAACATATTCACTATACGAGCATTAGATTCTGAGAAATGGATCAAAATATTTAAAATTGATTGGTGTACGAGCAATTTCCTCGCTAATTGTACCTAGTGAATAACTGGACATCGCCATATTGAGAATCAATCGTAATTAAATAAAATAGACGATAATGATCTTTGAAATATTGTTTTCATATCACTTGGGTAAGTATACATACAAATCCTTCACCATCTTCATCAGTACGAGTTGTCAGTCTTCGTGACTAAACACACACAGCATTCTTCTGATTAATTCTTTTCTACTCACATTTTCCCAATAATATGTTACGGAAGTTTTTAAGTGACCAAAGTTTTTTAATTGTTGTAACTTTATTCTGGTGCAAATTGTGCTTGTTTACGCTAGATATGTGGAACAGTACTCCGTCATGCTGCAAAAAGTCCCGCTTCATCAAACTCGATAATCTTTTAGTAACTGGACATAACTGGCTCTAATCAGGCAATACTCAATTAAAAACTTTCTTGATCACTCATATATTATGTATCTCCAAAGCATCAAATCTCTTAACCACGAACATTGTTTTTTTTTCGTCTATGATTAGTGTTACGATTTTTTTGCAGGCTTTCTCAATTATTAGAATGCGAAGCCATTCAAATTCTATCGCTCAATGTAATATTATTCCAAGTATCTCATTTATATTATAATCCCCTTTGATTAAATTAATCTTACTTTCAAATCCGTTTCTTAACTGAAATGTAACCTTAGAATACGTGTTCTACTAACACAAAGACAAATCACACTCATTCATATGTTTGCAATATTTTATTGCCGAGCTATTACTGCCCTGATACCTTTCTATTTCACCGTATACTGCAGATTTAAAGAGCTTCCAAATTTGTTATACCGATTCCGAAAAACTTCCAGAATCTCTCTTACATATTTATAAGTCTACCATACGTCCATGCTTAGCATATTGCTGTCACATATGATCCGGTGTTTTTACAGTTTCTTGAATAATTCCAAAGAAGTGTAAGCAATATTATTGGTCCTGGCGTCTCGACTTCAGTCACTTTCACACTGCTATAAATTTGATTCCCTTCGACTTTTCTCTATATATTTTTAAGTAATTGTTCTGACGAGCTCTTCGCAACAGTACCTGGATTGTATGAATTTAAGCGCAGTAATTGACTAGCTACGAGGTCTCATCAATTTACATTTGAATTGGCTAGGAATAACCGTAAGTTCTATGCTAACAATTTCTTTTCTCGCGCTTCTGTCTTGTGGAGAACTCTTCTGGCTCCATGCTTTCAAAAATTTAAAAGCAATGCCAATCGTTATCTACTGTCTTCCTGTTTACTCTTCTCTCATTCTCGCTTCGTAATAATGTTCCGTTTCTCTACTTCTATCACAGCCAGTAATCCCTTGTCTCTAAGTAGCGTTATTACCAAAAGTGATGGCACATAAATTGTTGGTAGTCATCTCAGATCTCCCCCTCGAGATGATTGCTGCAGAATATAAATGTTAATTATGAAAATGATTTCAAAAGAGTCAATATTTTATCTGAAGAACACGCGATATGAAATATATGCATGATTTGTCAAATGTTACAAAAAATAAAATGGCTACAAATTTGTTCATAGTACTGAATTATTGGAGAGTTTTCATGTGTCGATCATTAGCTATATTTTCCAATTATTATTCTACTTCAAATATAGAACCTTCTTCACACCTACTGACTTGGTAGGTATCTTGACACAATCCACCATTGTTCTAAAAGATGCGCAATCATTTTTAAAGTGCATATTATTTTGTTCATATACGCATTTTCTTAGAGATATTTTTTTCCGTTCCTCTGTTATTCAGTTTCCTTATTTTTATGATTCCCCTTTTCTATTTACCCCGGTGTTGCACATGCCTAATCGTTTGTACTGGATTTAGAACACAAACAATGCTGATGCAATAAGCGTTTGACACTATTTTTGTATTCATTAGTTACAACCTATCTTTCTTTTATTACATACTAAAAAACGCAGGTTCTAGTTATTTATATTTAGCTGGGAATATACTTTACACTTTCGTTAAAAGCTATAATCATCATTATCTTAATTTATTCCGTTATTCCTCTCCATTATTGGACTTCTCTTTTTTTTCTTTCCTTCGTTTTCACATTGTTGCATTCTTTTGCTGAATTATTCTTTTCTTTTTTCATATATTTCTGCAGAGTTCTCTCTTCTTTCATTTCCTCTATTTATTATCTTTTTTTTTTATTCATCTTCTACCTTTATCTTCTATTCGCGTTATACATTTTTTTGCTTGATTTTTTTACTGACTTTGTTTACAATCTTTTTTTTTTTTTTTTCGAAGCTACTCTTCCTTTTGACACACTTCCGCAATTGTAACGTCAGACAAAAGACGATAATAATAAGATAATTCAGCTTTTCTCCGAAGAGAATGGTGACCGCTTATGTCCTGCAGCAATTCAACGTTCACAAAAGAGCGGCAATAGACAATCACCATCACAAACAACATCACCATTACAAAAAATACCACCATCATCATCATATATCTATTCAAAACATTATTGTACACACCAATAAGCCTTTTATAATCTTTATCGATATTATCCAGTAAAGAAATTCATTTATTTTTTTTCTCTCATCCTAATAGAGACAGGTGTAGGTGTTGTCGCTCTTGTAGAATTTTTACATTTTCTTTTTTCGACTAAAATCGACTACAATCTCTACTAGTAAATAACACTAATAATACAACTAACATTATTGTCTGCACCATAAGCATTGTTTCCGTTGTTTATTCTATTTGTTGTTCAGGTTTTCAATATTTTAATGAATTTTATTTCCATTGTGACCACTTTATTGTTAGTATTGCATACATTATTATTATTATTATTATTATTGATGTTGTCAGGTATCCTATCAGATTACATTTTGTGGCATTGTCAATTTATTTTTTATAATTCTATTCAGTTTCACATGGTTGCTTTTGTGAGTAGAGAAAGTAAAAAAACATCAATTTTTTCTCAGCATTTGTATCATTCATTAGTCTTTTTTTATTTTCAAGCGAATGCTTTTTTATAATTATTTATTTTTTCTATCGTTATTTTTTTCTGTACTTTTCAGTTTTTCTTTCTTTAATCCAGCATTCTTCGTTTCAATTTATTTTGATTTTCTGTAGCACTTCTTTTCAGTCGAAGTTTCTTGATATTTGTGTACATAGTATTCCATTATTTTCTTTTAATATTTTCATAAGCCATTCTGCTATGTTTTATTATTATCAAGTATCTTAATCTGCGACGCATACTCGGCAAGAACAAGTGCATATTTTCTGTTTTTACAATTCTTCTGATTCATATTGTCTTGTTTCATTTAGGTTTCCGTAGTATTTTTTTCGTTCATTTTATGATGAGCCTATTGAGAATATGACTTCTTTTACATAATTATTCCTTCTTTATAAAAACGTTCGTAATTTTTCTTTCACTTCTCTTCCTCTGACATTCACTTGAAAAAATATATTCTTATTTGAAAAAAAAATATCCTGGGTTTCTTTTTTTCATTTCCAAAAAAAAAGATTTAGATTTATATTCATTTTTCTTTCTTTCTTTCTTTCTTTCTTTCTTTCTTTCTTTCTTTCTTTCTTTCTTTCGTGCTTTTCTTAACAGAAGGTGGATTTATCTTCATCGCTTTTGGCATGCTGTATATCTAAAAGTTTATTCTATCAAAATAAACCCTAAATTTGACATTACATAATTAAATTGGGATGAATCTGGAACAGGAAACTAGACATAATTTCCAACTTAGAAAAATATGGGTAATTTTAGAATTCAATCCCCTTGTTCGAAAGATTCATATAATACTATCAGCGCCGAGAAGTGGGAACAAAATCGTCGTCTTTGATACAGGTACTGTATATAAGAAGGGAAAACAAATGCATTATTTTGGCATATATTTGCCCAATTATAAAGGAAATTGTCAGATCGATTATATGCATATCGACTGTCACGAGCATCTCCAAAATTTCCTAGATGCTGATGTGTAAGAACTTGCTGTATTGTAGTGCAGCATCCATTTAAATATAATATACAACCATCAAAATAAATGTTTGAAATCATAGGATAAATGATAATAAGCCTAAAAGGCAATCGACTATGCCCAAACTTCTGAAAGTGTCAGGCATATTAGATAGCGGTGATATTGCGTGCAGGTGAAACATTGTTCCTCATAGCACTGCTGCGCCATTAGATGTGCCTACGTGTTGAGAATCTTACCTCAAATCTTACTACTTCAAGGTCTTTCATTTCTAAACTTGGGGAAGAACAACAAGCACAAGATATTCATACATTTCTTTAGCTCATTTGCTAACCAATTTTGCGTCAAACAGTTTTAATTCTAAGCTTCATTATATTAGTGTGAATGATTCAAAGTCTAAAAGTGGATTACTTTAAAATTTCGGATATCTAAATATATATGCACTACAGTGCAAAAGTTTGAGGCCAATCATGGTAATTTTTTAAATTGGCACCCAAAATGGTTGTTTTGTATTTTAATGAGAGAAAGTTATTATACATGGTTAAAAAGGTGAGACAAGTATTTTTTTTAATTAGAAATTTCCTTATGACAAAAAGAGAAATCATTATATGATTGAATTTTCCTTCGTTTAAATATCCTCCTTTAGCCTTGATTACTGCAACACAAACTTTTAGCATACGTTCCAAAAGTTTCTCAAAGCATAAGTTTGATAATTGATTCCATATTTTTTTTCAATGACTCTAAGAGGTTTTTTTTAATATTTGGATGGAAAGCTTTCATTCTTCTGTCAAGTTCATCGCATGCTCATCCTGTGTGTCGATTCAAACATTTGAGCTGCAATATATATATATATATATATATATATATATATATATATATATATATATGTGTGTGTGTGTGTCTGTGTGTGCGTGTATGTATGTGTGTGCGTGCGTGCGTATATGTATGTTAAATCGGAGTATATGTAGGAATATACGTATACATAAAATATGTCATATAGTAATAAGAAGCTATCATAATGTCAGTAGTTTCATAAAATATGAAATATCTCTTATTGTTTTAGGAAATACGCCAAACAAATTAAATTTCATCGTTTTGATTCGTAAAAGGGAAGCTTTGATGAATGAAGTAAGTGGTAGTTTGTTTTTTGTTTTTTTTAATTCCATGAAAATTTCACATCAGGTTAACATCATATTTCGTATTGGTGTATACATGCCAGTTTAAACTGTTTTTCTATTTTTTAGTTTCGTTGAATTTGTTAGTTATTTTCAGACAAAGTGAAGATTAATTAATCAAAAATAAATACATAAATAAATAAAGCGTGAAAGTAATATGTAAAAAGACATTCGAGCCAATTAGATATCTGAGTGGATATATCAATTGATACTCGTCGACTATACAAGTCTGATTGGCATGTCTTCTTTCTAAATATCCATAAAGTAATGATCTATTGTATCACATGAAGTTGTCTCAAGAGAGTTATAATTTGGTTTACGTGAAAAAAATACCGCCCTTTGCACGTGAAATTTATTTGGGCAGTTTATAGAAATACGCAGTAATAGCAAAATATTACTTCATATTTAAAATAAAATAAACAAAAAACAATGGTTTATCACGACAGCCGTGTTTGACTAAAATTTTAAAATGGGCAAATCTGAAAATGATATGCCTATTAAAAGTTAAAAAAATACACTTACATTTGGATAATACATATATTTTATATTTGAGACTACACATCACACACCCATGCATATATATATATATATATATATATATATATATATATATATATATATATATATATATATATATATATACATGACATCTATAAGTAAAGTCATATTTAATTTTTAATTCGTGTCCATATATAAGTGTAACAGGTCTAGAAAATACGTAAATATACACCAAAAAATAAAACGAGATATAAGAAGAGAGAAAATGAAGGAAGTAGTAGGAGAAAATGGAAGAGATAGGAAACATGATTGTACGGAAGGGAAGAATTAAATTGTGACAGCCACTTGCTTAAACGGATATACATGAAATGCGCTCTTGAAATGATAGTGGAAAAAGCAGTTATTAATTATATGTTTAATGCGCACACAGACAAGACAGCACTAACATACACATGGAACTCATAACGAAAATTCGTATATTCCAAAGATATACATTTATAGAATCGAAATACAAATTATATTATAATTGTATATGAATAAAAGCGTGGTCAGATTGTTCTCATATATATATATATATATATATATATATATATATATATATATATATATATATATATATATATGCATATATATGTGTGTGTGTAGTTACGATGAAACAAATTCGAAAGATAAAAACAACATATATGTTTTAGTTTTATTATATATATATATATATATATATATATATATATATATATATATATATATACATGTATCTGTGTGACATATATGCGTTAATTTGTATTTGTGCATTCATATACGCACCTATTTAACTTATATACATTTAGATTATTACGTATGTAGTTCTATGTATCATGTGATAAATAGTCTGTGAACAGACAGAATGATCGGAGACATAGCGAAACTTGATAGCCCTGGGCTGATTATTGTTCGAAAACGTTTATAATTGGGAAGATACGACTTTAAAATATCATCTGTGACTTGAATTTTGAGAAACAGAAAACAGAGTTAGAAATACGAAAGCTTGTAAAGATTTCGACGTTTTAGCCAAGGCTATGCAAGAGAAAATGTAAACGAGCCACCAAATGTTGGATACAGTGGTTCTTGCTTTGTACAGCGTTTGAAAGGGCAGAAATGTGAGAGTTACAAATAACAATATTCCTAATAATATTATTATTCAAATACTATTACTACTAATAATAATAAAAATAATAATCTTACTACTACTATTAATAATATTAATAATAAACTTCGAAAGTGTAAACTCCTCGTATTAAAAATATATGTGAAGTAATTATTAGAGTAATGGTATGAAATTAAAACCAAAATATCCGGTGATTCCTTCCGAGCAGAAAATGGCATTTAATTATCATAAAAAAAGATTTAGTCATAGTTCACACACACACATATATATATATAGTCATCCACAAACGGACACTTTTGCGGCTCATCATGTGGCTAGACACCCGGCTACTTCAAGCCGGGATCGAAACCCAACTGATTTGGCATTAGTCAGAGTTTTTGCCTCTAAGATGTCAGCGCCGGCCAGGGAGTAAGGTGGATTTTTATGTACTCATTCTTCGAATAAACACGCCTAAGGGCTCAATTCATAGAATAACCTTGCATTATTAGCAGTTGTATTCATTGTTTATGCTTTCTCTCAAGATTGTTCGATATATATATATATATATATATATATATATATATATATATATATATATATATATATATATATATATATATATATATATATATATATATATATATATATATATATATATATATATATATATATAGACATTCCACATACAGACTGTTTCACTGTATCACAGCTCACCAGTGTCAGAGAATGTTACCCCACCACCAAACCTTTTGTGCATGGCAGGGTGAAGTTTATTTAAGTATATTTATCTTTAGATAAACACACCAATGGTTGAGAGAACTCGATTCGTTTTTTATCGAAGAATATTGGATTAGTAGCACTAATAGTCACTATTTACAAACCCACACTTTCTCTCCCGAGTGATCAACCGAAATAATTCTTCAGGAGTATATATTTTCATCCACAGACAGAATGTTCCATGTTACGCTATTTCTCAGCTCGTCACTGTGATAGACGTCCGGTATATATATATATATATATATATATATATATATATATATATCATTCTGAATTATTTAGATGAACAGAGACTTATAACTTTCTTTCAATGCTTGATTCGGCGCATTCTGGTCGGAAACCGTTGACAATTTATTCTTTGGATAGATTCTGGACAACTATAACCTGACGACACGGTGCATTAGGCCGGTGGAATAATCTGTGGATGCAAATAGACAGGAAGTATTCACATTTTCGGCGGATTCAACCCATATCACGTGAACACATCCCACACCATTATCGAACTATGGCAATCCTGCCTCGAAAGACCATTGAGTTCCATGGCGTCTTAAGCTCTACTCTACATACGAATCCTACTAATATCATTGAAATGATATGGAGTTACTGTGGTGCCATTCAGTATTACAGCTGTTCCATGCTATTTCCACACGCACGCATACACACACACATGTATGTGTTCTAAATATTGTTGTGCGTATGATGTATTAATTTTATTGAGGTTATTGATATTATTGTATATATGCGGCATTAAAAATTTGAATGGTTCAGGTATTCCACTGCACTCTTTCACACACACACACACACACACACACACACACACACACACACATATATATATATATATATATATATATATTTACTTTAGAGCATTTACTTAAATATTTGTATCTGTAAAAAGAATGTTTAAACATAAAAATGTCTTAATATATATATATATATGTGTGTGTGTATGTGTATGTGTATATATATATATATGTATGTGTGTGTATATATATATATATATCTCTGTGTGTGTGTGTGTGTGTGTGTGTGTGTGTGTGTGTGTGTGTGTGTGTGTGTGTTCATCGGTTTCTTCTTGTTAGGATACATATAATTCTTGAATAAACATGGATTTAAATAAATTGAAGCTGGAAACACAGAAGTTTTATTTCTATGAATTTTGAACTCGAAAGGTTTTTTGTCAATAAGATTAGGTGACTTTACAGCCCGAGAAAAAATAAACCACCATGGGAATGATATTAAAATAAAATATGATATTTCTCTCTCTCTTATCGAAAAGTGTTTCTTCTCTTCATATGAGCATTGCACTATTTTTATGGATATATAGGTGACATTTTCTGTGCTTATACTTCTATATGCTTTATGAAGTTTAGCCTTTCTTTTATATCTTTCTCATACGCCTCAATTTGAATTATAATACGCGCAACCTTGGTCGACAGTGTACTTGAATCATTATATTTTTTAATATAATCATAAATATCATTACTATTGTAATCATATTTTTGAACATTTCTCCTTATGTTGGCGATTTAAACGATAGCTTTCTGTCCCATAACTTCATATTCTGTAATAGATTCTCTCTTTTTATTGCTTAGCCAGCTTCATCTAACTTTTTATTCTCAAATTCTGCTGTTTTTCTATTATGTGAAGTGAACCTATTAAAATACTAGTTGTTTACGAGTAACACCTCGTTGATCTAATCGTGTATCAAGTGACAGCACGTATAGTTAACAAACTTTTGATATTCCCTTTATTCTCAACGATACTTAGATTTCCAATACTTTGTATTTCATGCATATGAGTCTTTCTGGTTAGTTCCATCTTCTCAAAATGCATTCCCATTTTCTAAATTCACGAGATCTATTTTATTGTCTCGAATATAACAATTCGATTAAAGTCCCACCAAATTTAACATGCATTATTACTTCTTGTCATTGTTTGCATTGAATGGAAACCAAAGTCTTTCATTCCGAAAAAATAGGGGTTTTCTATTTGTTCTCATAAAAAATGCAATAAACTCATTGTTTTTAATTACGAATATCTAGAGGTGTTTTCTTCATTTTAATTGTATCCAGATTTCTTATATGTATAACCACAGATTTTTAAATTGTTCATTATTTAGATAATTGGTTATTTGTCCTGTTTTAGTTTTAGTCTTTCTTTTCGAAAACTATCATAAATTTCATCATACGAATTTTTCTACTGATCCCTTTTTGTACAATGTTTCATCGATATCTCCAAATATAACATGCGTAATTATTTGTTGTCTTTGTTTTCACGAGTTGCAAACCGAAGTCTTTCTTTCGTCAACAACAAGGTTTTTTTTCTATTTGTTATAATAAAGACATGATGAACTCACTCACTCATTGCTTTAATTAGATATTTCTGTTTACATGTTCTCTGTATTTTCATATGTATCCATATTTCTTATATATATATATATATATATATATATATATATATATATACACAACGGCAGAGATTATTAAAATAGCCCTAGTTTGAATAATTAATCATATATCCTTTTAAGTTTTTAGTTTTTCTTTTCCAACACTACCTTAAACTTCATCATCAGTAATTTTCTACTGATCACTTTTTATTTGTATTCATTGTTTAAATAATTGGTCCTGTTTTCTTTTAGTATTTCGAGTCTTTCTTTATACTCAGGCATTTTTGACAGTCTTGCGATAGTTTTTGTAGTGTAAATCCAGGTTCATTTTGAAGATTTGAAAGCCTTCTTTAGCGCAATTCTCTACCCTTTGATGAGACTAACCCTTGTACAAAAATATGACACTTGAAATTATCTGGATTTAATTCTGCCAACTTGAAATCGTCGCAATTTTTATTCACGATTGTGGCGAACGTTGAATAGTCCTCATTTTCATCCTTTACAAGATTAAGACATTTCTACCATTTGTGAAAAAGTGACTTTTTCGGGCTAAAAAGCTCCGTCAGGCATGTAACTGCTTCCTCAAACGTTAACTCATTTGTCTTCTTTAGCAAAATGTATTCCCAAAATTTTGTATATTCTTCCGTTCATTATTTTCTGAGTAATAGTCGTAGCTATTTCGCTTCTGTCCAGTTTTGACAATAGATGTTGAAGAAGTCTTCATGACGTCTGAAAAAGTCCCAGAATAATTTTATCCTCTTCTAGGGAATATTTGAATATTTCTATCGTATTCCATACTGCGTCTTGAGAAAAAGTCGCCTCTTTTTCAATATTTTGTTGTGTATTACTCGCTACTTTTACAATTATCTCCTGGAGTTGTAATTGTCTTTCTTCACTTTTGCATTTGTCTTTCCTGATTTTCCTTCTGCGTTAGTAGTAATATTTTTCCATTCTTTCTTGGAATTGTAATTGCTGTTCATTTTGGTATTTTACAAGTTCTACTAAAATACTTTTAAAATCCTCCATGGTAAGAGTCTAACGAAAAAGCTCGATTTTCTGTATTTTAATCCTCGTAAAACTTTGTTACCCAGTTGTTGTGGATACTGGCAAAAACGGCAATTTTCTTTTTTGAGTCTCCGCGAAATGCAAATTCTTGTCGCCCAAGCTGTTGAGGTGAGAAGAGAGAAAATTTTTTCTTTCCGTGTAGGTCCCAATTTCTCGACACCAAGTCTTTGTGGTCGGCAAGGGAGAATTTTTCTTTGTATTCTTCCTGTGTGACTTCGAATTTCCTCGTCGTCAAAGTTGTGGTGGTCGACGAGAGAGAATTTCTTTTTTCTTCCGTGTGAGTTCGAAGTCCTCGTCGCCAAGTTGGCGAGGGAGAATTTTGTCTTTTTTGTTCTTCCCGTGTGAGTTCGATATGCTCGTCGCCATGTTGTTGTTGTCGACGAGGGAGGATTTTGTTGCATGTTCTTCCCGTGTGAGTTCGATAGCCTCGTCCCCAAGTTGTTGTCGACGAAGGAGGATTTTATTGTTTGTTCTTCCCATGTGAGTTCGATATCCTCGTCGCCAAGTTGGATTCCGGGTTGAAATCCGGTACCAATAAATAAGAAACGCCAGGAATGAATATATGAAAATAATATATTAACCTAATAATACAAACTGGTAAAGCAGGTTAGAAGTTCCAGGAATACGGGTTAGTAGCAAAATATATATAAGTTTCTGGTATTGAAGTATCGTGTATGACTTCTTACTGAGTCTACGTGCTCGCTTACTGTGACTCCTACAACGCTGTTACCTACAACCGTTTACTCGACTCGACTCATCGGGTATTCACTGGGAGCAGTATAAGTATAAACTGGGTGAGTCAATTTGTATAAAAAGAGGTGGACCCCTCAACAATAAATTTCAACATGACTATTTTTCTGCTGATTTCTTTTATGACATTTTTCTTATTAACTCCTACTAAATCACTAACTACAATGTATCTCTTCTTTTCTATGAACTGTCCTTGCCTGCTTTTATTATTTTGTTTTATATTCATTTCTATGATACAATTAACCATGGATATTTCCCAATGTATATCTCTTTATATTTTATTGTTTACTTTATTATACAGAATATAATGTGTTTCTATATTTTCTTTATTCCTTTACTCCTTTCTCTTCTTCTCAACTTTGTTCAATCTAATGTATTAATCATTAAATCTTTTTTTGTTATTTTATCGATATAATCAGTATCTCACATTTATTTTATACTTTTCCACATTTTCTTTAACATTTAGTCAATTTGAAATTGTAGATTTGATCCAGATCTTCTGCATATAACAAATTCCTATTCCTTACTATTTGTAAAGACATAAATTCATTGAAAAGTAACTCAGTTGAAATGTTACGCAACTTTATGAAACTCTGCTTTAAAATTTATATATGTGTCATGATTCTTTATGATTTATATTTATATTACTGAAACAACAAAATATTGATTATATATTCGAAGTTCCAAATATAAATAGATGATCAATTTGTTTTAATATTTCATTTACATAAGTTATCGTGTTTTATGCAATTTTTATGTTTTATTTAAATAAACGGGTGATGGAGATGTCTTGTTCCAACCCACTTGTGAAAATTAAACTACATAAGCAAACATCAGATTGTTTAATCACTTTTCAAATGAACCGATAAATTTGCAAATCCTCTTGTTTTAAGGAAAAAGGAGTTTTTTTTTTCTGCAAGCGTTTTATTGTAGTTATTAATGGCATAGTGATATTCGTCATCAACAATGATCATAAAATTTATGTGTTATATCGGTTTTATTTCCTTTCTAAAACGTTTTAATCATTTTCTTATTGTTTCAATACCATTGTTTTAATTATTTTAATATTGCAAACTATTAGGAGAGGTTATTTGTCTTCGACGGCGTCATCTGTTTCTTTTCCTCAAGAAATCCAATGTATACTTTTGGAAACTCACCTCCATTCTGAAGGAATAAATTTCACACTTTTCTATTACAAATCTCTTATCACTATCTTCCACTCAGTCAGTTCAAGAGTAATATAATTTTAAAGATTTTCCTCTTTTTGTTCCTAAATATTTCGTTTCCATCATGTATTTGATGATGTTCAAGTAGTTACTTTGCCAACAATGATAGGCTTTCCAAAATATATACCATGGTACCATTTAAAATTCCCTACATTTGTGGAAATATGGAATTTTCTTAAATTACCTTTATTTTGCAATCAATTACATTTTAATGTCTTCATCATTTTAGATATGAAATTTTCCCTGACATAATTATTAAATATTCAATATCTAAGTAATAAAACCATGTACGTTTCGATCCCTTCTCTTTCATGTTTTATTCATGTTGAAATCATTAAAAGTTGTCTTTGAAATTTATTGCTTATTGATATTCAGAAATATGGGTGCATTTTTATACTCACTCAGCAGTGATATTTGATTCATAATGTTGATCTACTCATTCACACCGATCACCACAAATATTTTGTAGTTTGGTTAGTTTCTCTATTTCTGCTTGATTTGATTTTCATTCTATGATCTATTAGAGCAGCCATCATCTGACAAGGTAGTGCCTTTACTTTGCTCGTTTGGTCCGTCTGGATCTCAAAGACAGGACGGTTTTTGTTTTTATTTTCTATGACAGTCTATGTTTTGTGCACATAACATTTTTCCAATTGGTTTAACCGAAGTTGTTTGCACAACTCACGGTTATTGATACTTTCATAGTTGCCTGGCCTGTTTTATACTATCTTTTATTTACAATGATCTTTTTTATTACTCTATGCAGTTCAAAGTATAAGGATCTTAACAAAGGAAATGCCCTTTTTTCATAATAGTGTCAGTTTCACACTGTAATAAATAACTTGACACATGTATTGTTGGCTGTTCCTCTTTATCGAATACTAACGATATATTTTTAGTATTTTATTGCCTATTTTATTATTGAATTATATCCTTACATTCATTATTGAAAAAACATTCGAGTACTACAATATACATGTAGCTGTCATATGAAATGTTTTATTGTTTGATTCTCATATGAAATTTGTTATCGATGTTTCGATTGAAATACACATGATCCATTTCTTTTTAGATTTAATAACCATTTGTAATCATGTCTGTACATTGATAGTTAATTTGTCTGTTATTACTTCACATTAATATCCAACTCACCAAATTCCTATAATTATATCTACGGAAAAATAAAACAAACAACATTACAGAGACTGTCTAATATTCTTCTTTTGTAAGCAATACATGTTTGAGTAAGTTATATTTGCCACCAGTTCGCCGATTTCGTGTTTCTTGAGGTATTCAAATGTTCTGGTTTGGAAGATGCCTTTTTTTTAAAGACAATATTGCTTATCATCATATTTGTGTGTTGTTCAACATCTTTTTTCAGGCCAATTTAGTTCATATTCCGCATTATTTCTCTACGTTTAGCACTTGAAATCAGCAACATGAATTTCCCTCACTATTATTCAATAGTGCAACAATAGTAATTATAAAAATATTCACACTCTTTTTTGAATTTTTGCTACGTCATTGTTCAATTTTGGAATTATTTCCTTCTTCAATAATTTTTTTTATTTTCTCTATGAGTTAATTTGCAAAGGTGTAAATTTGAAATATAATAATGATTGTATACTCTTGCACATTTTCAAATAAGGTTTCTTGAATATCGCTACTATATCTTTTAATAAAATAAATCATTTGCTAACTATTCTAGTATTCCTAAGGAATATATTCATTTCAGATATTAAGTTTTTGTATAATTTGTACTATTAGCTGTTTATAGATTTCTTTCTACATGATTTTTTTCTTTCTACATATTTTCGCACTATTAGTATCTACTTGAAATGATTAAGAATGCAATGAAAACGAATTATGTTACCCCTCAGCTCGTCACTATTCTAGACAATAATCATATTGCCTAAATATTTATTCTTACTTGGATATCTGTATGATTTTTATTACTGTCTTCGGAGGCGATCCGAGTGCTCTAATGATTTAGGTTTTAATATATATTTACTTTCTGTTTAAGACTAAATATTTGAGACTTATTGATTTTAGTTTTCATTTTGTTTCTATCTGCTACAACACATTATCAGATATCATTATTTACGATGAGAACATATGTTTCTTTGTGGTTATTAAATTGAAGTGACAAAATTTATGAACAATAATAAAGCGAGTGATTTTTCTTTCTCTCTCATTTTTAAATATCAACTAAGAAAGATAAAATGTGTGTCCAGTAATAATCAATGAGTCAATGGATCTCTGACTGTTAGTGTGTTAGTTTTGGGACGTTGAAAGGAGATTAACCCTTGAAATGACCTCAATCTATCTCCAAGTTGGTAAATTCTCTAGGTTTTTCATAGGAGAGAATAATATTGCTATACCAAGAATTAATATGTAAATTCCAGACTGGTATTAGCTGCAAGAAATACCACTGCCGATTTATGACGCAACAACTGAACTGTAGACGACCAACATAGCAGATAACAATGCAACAATAAGCACAATTACATAAAATCACATCTCAGTTCAGAGTTAGTTCAGTTCAACACGTCAGTAAACGCACCGTACAACAAAAACGGTATCCATGCAGTTTCACAGTCGTAGGTCAAGAAAGCTCTTTGTATTGATTCGACAGAATCGAATAGAATCGAATAGAATACTTCATCTGTGCCACAGAATACCGCTATTGGAGCATCTGCATATGGAGTAAAGAAAAAAAAAATTAAGGTTTTTTCTATTGAAAAAAAATGAATTTATTTTGTAGCTAGCTGGAAAATATATCCTAAATAACAAACGATCCCTACGAATTGTGGGAAATTTTTCAAACAGGATATATAAAACAAAGAAGAGGACACAAGATTAATGATGATTAGAAGAGAAACCTGAAAAGAAAACACAAAACGGAAAATTTTAGTCCTAAGAGTTTAATAGATCGTGAAAGAGATACATGTCTACCACCAAACAGACTGCTTCTACCCTAATTAGCTCGCAATCTGCAGAAATATGGAACTTGGAATTCTGATCATTCACAAATGTGTGCAAATCCTTGCCAAAAAGAAAAAATGGTATAAAGTTGAAAATAAATATCTAGAGTATTGTGATGGAACTAGCTTCTTTGATTTAATTGTGTGAGCAGATGGTTGCACCTAAGTAATATATTGTGATAAGGTTGCATGTTTCAATACAGGGATCGCTTTCAGACATCACACAATCAAACGTTTCAGGTTTCGTTTATTAAAGTCGGCATAAATCAGGCTTTAATTGATAGTGAAAACTGCTGAACATAATTAACGAATTATCAATTAGGAACAAATAGAAGAGTTTCCTTATAAATGCAGTTCATACTTGTTCAAACATTGGAGTCACATCTGTATACTTGAAAACGCCTTTAATTGGAGAACGTTTGAAGAGCCTGAGTTATCTGATTAGAACATTATTCAATCGAAACTAGATGTGATGTTCGGGTCTGAAAAAAACACTTCGAGTCACACTCTTACCCTGGCTACACTAAGCTGAAAAGTCTTCGGAAATAGAGCATACGCCAGTATACAAGGTATTATTACAATGTCTGTATTCAAATAAAAAATGAACGAAATAAAAAAGATCCCATCAAAAATTAAAGAATAATAAAGCATTGATATTGAGGCTGAATTATTAAGAATAAAATTTCATACCTCATCCCAAAGAAATATACTAACAGAAAACTGCAATGCTGCTTTCCATGCAGAAGCCAATATACAGATGAGTGTGGGGTTATGCAAATAACATACGTATTCTTAGTTGGAATAAGAAAGATTTTGAACAATAAATCAATATCCTCTACCAAGAGATCCAATAAATAAGACTAATTATTAACGTTTCCAAAACAGAAACTATGATGTGGAATTGGAATGAAAGCATTGATGGAATATACCCTGAATCCATCTGAAAAATTCGGGATGCGTAATTAGTATATACTAATACCTTCAAATACCTCGGTTTATAGATCAGTTATTAAATAGTTTAGTATGAAAGATTAGGAAATTGAATCTAGAATAGGCTGTACTAGGTGTAGTTATTCATAACAACGCTACAAAACCAAAGCATTAATCTAAAAAGTCGAGACATGTCCTTAGTATCACATCTTCCATACTCATGTCATGTATGACACCAAATTCGTTCAGAAATATGTCAACTATCAGATGTATGCAACAGATTTCTCAGATCCTTAGTTAAAAATGGCTTCAAGTAAGTTAAAATTAAAAGTCTCACCAAGGACCATTATTCTTCGAATCCTGAGGTATGACGCTAGAGAATATGATTACAGAGTGCTATCTTTTTATATGCTTTTTAGAAAAGTTACTCTTCCACAACAAAATTCGTTGTCAGATAATATATCTCGCTTTTCCAATAGGTGTCAAAATTAGCATAAGTATGAAAAGACGGAAACTAATTTAATACCCTCAACGAATTTTCAATTTACTTGAAGGTAATTGACTTTAGAAACGCATGAATCTTCGAATGGTGACAATGGTTACGAGATATTGTATTTCTTGTCGCTTGTTAGCGAAGCATCATCATTGCCTGTAAGAAACGTCATGAAGAACCTCGCATGTAAACCAGACCAACTATTTTTTTTATTGAATACTTTAAATTTTAATGAATGAAATTTTATGACCCGGACAAAGTAAACTTGTTTATAATTATCAAAACCTGATAAAAAAAAGATACGCGAAAATACTTTTAATCATGATCGGAAAATTAGGAAGATCCTGTCGAGATATTTCAACGATATTACACTAGATATCATATTTATATTACATATTATATTGAGCTCAGTCCCCGGTAAACAGTGAAGAAATATAAAGTTCTGGAAATCTGGCAATAATTGTCCGTACGACATCTGAAGCTATGACTACCAAACTGTTGAATACAACAGAAAATTAAACACTATTCATTATATTTTATTAACAGCTCTGTATCTAATGATAAATGTGTCTACGGCTTGTAGAGATTTTCACTGGAGGTTACTGTAGAAATAACAGGAAACAAGATTATTCCTCAAAGGTTATTTCGAACAAGACTTGTAAATTTTCAGAATAGATAGAATCTACAGATTTCAGCTTAATAATATTACAGCATTGCACAATTTATGGGCATAGCAACATAAAAAAAAATAGCGTTAGTGAAAAGAATATTCAGTATGTAGGTACCTCCAATTTTCACTGAAAAAAAACAGTATAGCATGATAAAATAAGGGCCCAAGTTTTGTCTTCAAAATGTTTATGTTCTTATTAAGATTAAAGAGCAAATTATTTTTGATATTTTTTGAAATTTTAGAATTTTTTTTCTCGCAGGTTCTTAAATTTTTGTTAAAAATCTTGTTTTGTTTATATCAGCGGTTGACTTAAGAAATACAATTAGTGTTTTTTCATTTTTTTCGGCGAAAAACACAAGGATTTTGACATTGTTGCAAATATCAAATAATTTTCGGATTTTAATGAACCTTTCAAGACTTATTCACAAATGAATGAAATTGTTTTTTTTTTTAAAATATTGGTATTTTTTTACATATGTAAACCCAACCCCCGACACACAATTAATTTCATGAAATTTCGAGAAATTAAATTTTACGGAGAAAATTTGTTTTATTATTTAAAAGCAGGACACCTTCGAGAATTTAAATTATCAATTTTGCTTTGAAAAACGCTTAACCCATTCACCGAAAATCTGCTTTGAATCGTAAAATAAAAATGCAACAAAACTATGATATTATTTAATTACAAACAACTTTTAATTGCTTTTATATATAAGATTACTTAAGGACACTATTGTCTTAAGAAGAAATGTTTTTGCGATGAATAATTAATTTTTACAAGAACTGCTTTCATTTAAAAAAAAATAATTAAATAATTTATAATATTATGAATTGTTTAAAATTCTCCATTACTTCAAAGATATTATGTAATTGTATTAAATAGTAATTAAATAAAAAATGCATTTACGAATCAAAATTGAAAATCTCATTCAAAGTCGTTTTAACCCAATGTTATTTATTTCTTTATTTTTTATGCATACGTAACGTACCCCTGTTTGAAATGATGGTGAAATGCTCGATATAATCAGAAATTAAGAACGATGACTATAGGAAATTTAAATTCAACTTTCCTAAAATTAGATTACGGAGAAATGTTTTCAGCATTTTTAAGATTGAGTACTTAAAAGTAATATAATATAATATAATAACATAAAGTAAATAATATTTTAATCATATTAATTAAACTTTAAATCAGCTAATATTTATAATATATATTTTCAGAGTAATATATCTTATATTTAGAAGGTATTTAAAACAGAGTTTTAAAGTAAAATTAAATTTTGTTTAAAAATCTGTGAAAAATGGCTGAATGTAAAAGATTTCAGAAAGCGAGCTAAAAGTTGAGATTCTAATTAATGTATAATTTCTATTTGAAATAAAGAGAATTTTGCTTACTGGAAATCATTTGGTTTTAAATTGAACCTAAAAAGAAAGCTTCATTTTTTTTTTCATTATTAAAATTCCATTTTAAACCGAGGTATCGAAACTGAGTGGAGGTGACTACATAATGAATAATAAAACGTGTATATCCCTATTTATAGTGTTGAACAAACTCTCTGGGCAAATATGAAGAAATTTACGGAAAGTAGAGGACAACTTCTAGAAGAATAAGTCAGAAGAAAGGTACCATTAAATATAATGAAGAGATGATGAAAAATAGCTCAGCTGTTATTTCATGCCGATTCCATAATGCTTCCGGCATTGCTAATTACACGAAGAATATTCAAATGAAGACCGAATTATATCCGAAGCAAAACAGAGACTCCCCTAAACATTATTGAGATACGTGTAAAGAGATCTGAGGAACGTGATACAACAAAATTAACATATATATATATATATATATATATATATATATATATATATATATATATATATATATATATTATATAAACATGGAAATACATTGTAATTAAAGTGAATAATCTTTTTTAATAATCCTCCACGTTTTTCATAGCGGCTTGTTCACTTGTGCCTATGCTACAGCGCCATTTTTATTACCGCAATAAGGTTAAACGATAAAAATATGTCAATAAAACATGTTCCACTTCAACTGGATGACTATATTCTGAGTAATTCTAAAGTATAAATTGAAAATAAGACGTAATCAAATGTCCAGTAGGCGATTATTACATATAAGCTTCCTTGTGTATTAGGAAATTAAGAACAATAAATGGAAAATATCTGTCTTGTGCGTTTCTCTTTATTTATAGCAGAGTATAGTCATGCGCATTACTTATCAATTAATGATACTTTTAATTAAGCCGAATGAAATTAGCATTTACAAATAAATATATTAAATTTCTAAAATATGTGACAGATCATCGAGTAAATAGTGCGTTCGGTTAGATTTCGACAATTATTATTATTATTATTATTAATAATAATAATAATAATACTAAAGAATTGACTAACGTTTTAAAAGCGAGTGAATTAACACACCTATATAAACAACCCGTTTAAATAATTTAAAATTATTCAATAGATATTTTTTCTGAAAGAAATTAAAATATTTTTGAAGGTTTCATAAAATGGCAACTAAGAAAGATAAACAACAACAACAATGAAAATAAGCAAATTCCTGTGGAATTGAAGATGGAAAGATGAACGGAGACATAAGTAAACGTTTTCCGAAATATAGCCTGCTGTTACCGAAATAATGTAATAATTGTGAAAAAGAAATATTTTCGTCAGAAAAGAAAAGTCTTAAAGCGAAGTGTTATATCAAAAGCGTCCAAGTAATTGGGTATGCAAGGATATTCATAAAGATAGCGGAGCTTTGAGGAAACTTATATTCAAAAGAGTATGCACCAAATGTTATCAGCTACGCCATAGATAAATGGATACAAACAGATAAATTGCATAGATATCTACTATGTAAAACGAAAGTATTGATAATGAAAGTGATAACTCGGTTAATAACTGATTGAAAGATCCGTTTAATGTGAATTATTACCCAGTTTTTGAATCTGGTTTTTGAGATTAAACAATATATATATATATATATATATATATATATATATATATATATATATATATATATATATATATATATATAATGTATTGTAATGTCGGCATCAATCGATGCATCTTCAGGTCTGATCGATAATTTCTTACTTGCTTAAAATAAAAAGACAATGGTACAAAATTGTATAGTTGGAAAGTTTTTTTCAATTCCTCTACAAAGAAAGTACAGTGGGTAACATTAAAATGATTCTATTGCTTTTATCTACTTTAACTCCCGTTGATAAATGGGGATGCGTGCATAATTTTTCGATTCATCAAAATATTGTCGCAACCATATATCTAGAAAAAATCCTTATAAAGTTTAATAATTACTTTACAGTCGCGGATAGACATCATGCTCCAATTCGGTCATTGTTTTGTTTTTTTAATATTTATACCTACGACAGCCATATTTTGTTCTCCAACGGTTGTTGTTGTTGTTGCTATTATTATTATTATTATTGTTGTTGTTGTTGTTATTATTATTATTATTATTATTATTATCTTGTGTGTATGATTGTTTCCTGCTTTGTATCCTGTAGAGCTGAGTCCAAACTATGTTTTTTTTTTATATACTATATGAGAATTATCATTTAATCTATAGCAGTTTTCTTAATATATGGGATCTTCCGAGTAGGACGACATTCTGGGCAACTTGCATGTTGATGTTATCTGGAACACAGTAAACTTGTCTATTGTTTTTTCTCACGAGGCCCAGTGCACCGATTACTATTTATACGGCCTCAGTATTCATTCCCCATATCCTGTTAATCTCGATTACCAAGATTCTCGATAGTATTAATGAGTGTGTTTCTCTCAGATGGTACTCCTATATCAATAATCATATATGTCGTAAATTCATGTATTTCTTGATAATATCAGATCTATTATTTTTTTTATTTCCTTGTCAGTTTGAATTGGCATTTCCCAGAGGAGAGTTACATCATTATTTTGGGTAACTGTGTCTCTTGCTGCTCATACCATCTCTCAGTGGTTTTGATTGTGTTTCTTGCATCTCAACCAGTGCACACATGTTTTTTACCTTGTTACGTGTGTGGGTAGATTCATTTTTGCTACTTCCGGATATCCTGAGATAATATGGTCGACAGATTCATCATATTTTCCACAGTTCCTGCATTTCTGGTTACATCTCTTTTTGATTATGTGATAGTGCTAGGATCTGGTTGCGAGTTCATGGTCCTGAGCTGCAAAAATTAAGCCTTTTGCCTCAGGTTTAAACCCGATGCTCCTCAGCCACTAATATGTTTTCTGTATGTCCATATTTACCTCTTTCGTTCCTGTTAGGTATTTGGCATATAATGCTTTGCCCTCTTTTTTTTTTGTAATTTCATTTGGCCATGTTATTTTGCTTTCTGTTTTACTCTTTTGGCGTAGATGGTATTCACTTCGATTTTTTTTTTTAGGATTTCAGTGATATTAAGCTCTTTCGTATTTATTATTATTATTGTTATTATCATTATTCTTTGCATTTTTATGTATGCTCCTTGCATTCTGGATCCCTGCCAGATATTTTAGGTCAGAAGTAATATCATGACATTTTTCACTGATCATTTTTAAGACATTTTCCCCCATTTTTTAAGACATGGGCTGCCAGGAAACTCTTAGTGAATCTGTGGAATTTTTTCCAATCAAACCGATGGCTCCAACTACAACTGAAATCATTGATGCCACATTTTTGAGATTTCGAATACAAGGTCCTTGTACGTTGATAGTCTATTCCTATTCCCGAATTTATATGTAACCCAACAGTAGTTTATTTATTAATTTCGCATAGAGCAATCATTATTTAATAATTTCCAGTTAACATTGTTTGATATTCTATTACAAGTTATTATGACATTGTTAACGTAGATAATATGTATTGTAATGCAATGTAACATACAATCTAAAAACCAGCGAATATATTTATACACAAATTATTATGAAAGCGCTATACCCATGCTAGCACGATATATTTATGCACAATCACACGCCCACACATTATATATATATATATATATATATATATATATATTTATTCTAGGTTATCAATGTTTGTCGGGCTCATTACAGTCTTTAACAAAATATACTATTAGTATATATTAGATGCTAAAATGATTCCATTTTACTCTCACTAAAATATATAATTTTTAAAAAATCTCTGTGTATGAAAAACACATTTTAGTATTTTAATATTAATTGTAATAATTCTATAAAGACAAACATTTCTTTTTAAATCTGTACATGTATGTGATTTTATATATCTATGCGTTAGTGTGTTTATGTGTCTCACTGTGAATTTTTAACTTAATTTATTGTAAATCTTTATGATCAGTACTGCAGACTTATATATTTCCTCAACGCTATCCCAGTCACATTCTTCACCTCAACATTCCAGTGGACGAATTAAGGTTGACACTTCCTTTTATTTTCACAGAATTTATTGTCGGGCTAAATTTAATTTTCGCTTTCTCAAAAGATACATTCCTCTAAAAAAAAAATTATACTTTGTGGAATAAATTATTTAAAATGGACATATGGAAACAATAAACTGAAACAAAAATGTGTTTTTAAAAAAACCCAAAGAAACAGGGCACATAAGTCATCATGGATTTAGAAAAGGAAAGAAAAAAATTCATTGCCCATTAAATATGTCTCCAGCTTAGATCAATCTAAAACCTACTCAAACCGAATAGTCACGTTAATATTAGTTCATTCTTTTTACTTACTTTCTGTCTTTTCTTTTCTTTCTTTCTTTCTCTCTTTCTTATGAACAAGATCAACGAAATCTACTTTGTTCAGTATTTAAGGCACGAAGTTAAAACAATTAATTTTGGAACCAGCTAAAATCAAGAATGAAATCAAGGAATTACGAAACACTTTTGCTGCTATGAAATAGATATACTTGAATGTTGACTCAGTCGGGCTAAGCGTGACATGCCCTACCGTTCAATGAACAGCTTGGTTTATTTATTTGCCATTATATCGGATTCTCATCATTTCTGATTACTTTCTCTCTCTCTCTCTCTCTCTCTCTCTCTCTCTCTCTCTCTTACACCCAAACCACCCCACACACACACATATATATGTGTGCCTGTGTGTGTATGTGTGTTAAATTTGTATCTTTTAGTCTAGAGCGTCTTGGTATCGAAACTATATTTGGTCTTTATTTTTATTAACGTTTTTATTGGCAACTTGTAATTTGTGTCTCCTTACAGACTGCGTGTTTTTCCAGTATCTTTTAACATTTACTAATAATTTTTTTTAAGCATTAGAATCCATAACCAAATCTCCAGTAATTCAATGATGGACCGATGCTTAGTACTTTAAGTGCAATTTTGTTTATTCTTCGTAAGGTGTTCACATTTCCTTTTGTGTTTGAATGTCGATGTCTCAATCCCTTGCATAATGCCCTTCTATAACGCTGTTTCTATCACCCCAAACATTCTAATACGGTCTACTAACTTTGGGTATAGACAGCACTTCTCGCAAAATAACAAAGCCCATGTAAATATTTTAAAGCCTATTTTATGAATTATCGGCCCTTCCCCTCTTAAACATTCTGGTTACACCCTTAAAAAATTGTTAACTGTAAATATGAAAACTAAAATCGAGACGAGCCTGGATATTTTATTAACATACAAAACGTCTCACAGAACCAATCAAAAACCTACAAAATATCGATTCTCTACAAACCAATATTTATCGGCATGAATAATAGTTTATACTAGCAAAACTTCGACTTAACTTGGCTTTCTCCAATGAGATGATTTTGGCCTGTCTCTTTACAATCTAGCTCATTTCAAATATATTTTCAAATACTATGTTAAATACTTTCGCTATGTAGATGTCCCTTACTGATATTAATATATGTGTGCAAATATTGATATCATAAACTAACCAATCAATAATTGAAGCTGCAATTGAAATATAATCTTCTCATTAAATAAAGTCAACAAAGAAAATGAGTTCAGAAATGTTTACTCATGGTACAACAATATCTGGAATAATTATAATTTTTATATTTCAGAGACCTTAGATTTTGCCACTCCAAATAACCCTTTAATGTAAAAAAAACACTGAAAGTATTTTAAAACACAAAATAAAACCTGTTATTTTGACTACAAGCTGAATGACCAAAAACTTGAAAGAAAGAGATATATAAATTATCAAAAAATACTTCAAAACGGTTAAAATATAAAATGTAAAAGAGAGAGCTAAATTTACATCGGATGTTGAATTCTCACAAATATGATATAAACAGATGACATCGTAAAAACATATCACTACCTCCAGGGTAAATATTTCGATAGGTTACATTCATTAGTTCAGAACTTAAAACAAAACACCGCCCTTCAAGTTCACTCTGTTGAATCAACCACATCTTCTACATTTTTCACTGGTAAGAAGAACTTCTTCGCAAAAGCCGCTAGTTTATCGGATAAGCTCCTCCGTAAACATTTTCTCGAAACCTACAATCTTAACCTCTTTAAGTGGAGTGCCAATCCTTATCTACCAGCGTAATGTTTACTTCCTACACCCTCCTCTCATGCCGATATCGCACATTGCATTCAGTAACTCTCTACCTAGTATGACTCTTAGATCATATAATAGGGGAATATTTAATTAAAAAAGCCGCCAAAACACACTTGCGAAACATCCCAAATTTGAAGGAAGCTATATAGGAATATAAAAAAAATGTATTAAAATTAAACAACACAATCTTGTGTGCCACCGAAAACTTCGGAATTAATGTTTTGACCTGATAAACGCAAATTTAATAAAATAGTACATATCATTTACACAATCATCTCCCAGTTATGATTAATATACAACCGGGCAATTTAAACCCTGTCATTACTAAATTAATACCAAAAGTTTCTACAATGGTGTTTATGAAATATTTTTGCTCTCACATATGTTCTAATATTTGAACAAATAACGAAATATCAGATTTGTTTTTGGATTTGTAGTATAGTCGAACTCTCATCGTAGCGAGTTCAGTAGCCTCTCGTAAAAAAAAACGAGAAGTAACACAACTAAGCAATATGTCGGAATTAAATGCACACGTTATATTTGCATATTACTGTAAATAAAATCTCTTGATAGCCATCAAGTTGTTGTAGTTCATCACAGGTTCCCTTCCATATCAGCAGTTGAACATTTCAGAACATTTCAAACTACGTCGTGTAGCAAGAGCTTTCGCTTTTCAGCAAGGAAATGTTGAATAAGAGAAAATAGTTAATGAAGTATCCGATACTCCGCTATTTTATACAACATTTAAATAATTCAAATTCTAAGATTATGTTTTTCTCATATAGTTATTTAAAAGAAATAACCATTTCTAGATTATTTCTTTGTCAAAATACCATCGACTTTTTAGGTTTTTCTAATAATGACAGAATTTGATCATTTATATAGTTGTCTGTAGAGATATTTCCACATTTCAACACACGCACACATTCACAGACACATTCACAGACACACACACACACATACACATACACATATATATATATATATATATATATATATATATATATATATATATATATATATATATATATATATGTATGTATGTATGAATCCATGTTGGACATAGGATTATTTAATAGTCTTAACCATGTTTGTTCGTCAGCTCAGACATTTACTGTGTGGCAGTAGACATGATTGTCTTGAATGAAATATGAAGCATGCGACCGATGTTAAAATCCCGTGGTGATAAGCCTCCACATTAAAGCAACCATCACCGACAAAGCCATTCGCAATCTAAATACGCCAAACAAAACTTTTAAGTAGCTCAACACACAACTATAAACAACAATCGCGCCTATCTTGACTTTACTTTCTCATTTCGACAAGTTTTACTTATTGATTATTCTCTATATATCGTAATTTGTAGAGTGGTTGCTAAAAATATTATTGCCGTGGCTTGAATCAAAGTGACTTTTGAATAGGTTTTCTCAGCTAAATAGTATTATTAAACACACACGAATCAATAATAATACAGAATCATTATATATATATATATATATATATATATATATATATATATATATATATATATATATATATATATGTGTGTGTGTGTATATATATATATATAAGCTTTGTATTGTCTCTTTAACTGCCACCTTCACCTCCCTGTTTAATTACAAAAAAATTACACTACCCATCAATTTCTAATCACATTTTTCCTCTCATTTTATTGTTGGAAGTGTTACCTGATGATCCGAAATCCTTTAAAAAGGATTTGGGTGAAATAAATTATTGTAATGGTACCTTAAAGTGGTCTGGTTTTCATTAAATATATATATATATATATATATATATATATATATATATATTATATATATATTTTATATATTTTTATAGGCCGTGACATTTTAGAATGTAGTCGATTATGACTCTCCACAGGTGGCATTTGTTTATTTTTTCTGATTTGACTTGATATAATAGTCAATATAGTAGAGTAATTTCCCGTTATTTTACCACGGTTTGAAATCTAGAGTTGTCTTCCTCGTAGACTGTTTTCCTAGACCAGACTATTCTGCTACTTGGCCTATAGGAATGGAGACATTGTATTCATGCCATTCCCTGTGTAATTTGTACGAATGTGAACGCGGGTAGCTAGTTTGGAAATTGAACTCAGCCTGTGAATTCCAATTTCGTTCCAATTAACCTCAGCCCTGCTCTTACATATCAATCGATTAACCATTTTTAATCGTTCTTTAGTTTTAGAAAACTAGTGAAAGGATTAATGAAATAATTTGTACGAGAGTAAGTAAAAAATATATCGCCTTTTTGCTTATAGTTAGCAGTTTTGTGGTCACATGATCGAGGTTTGAAATTTATCGCGCCAGTTTTCTTACTTCTGTCACAGTGTAACCATGACCACTCCGATAGTAGTGTGCATCAAGTCGGAACAAATATCGGTGATCCAATTTCTCTGATCGGAATGAGTATCAGGGGCGAAATTTAATTGGAGTCTTTTAACACAATACTGCGACAGTGACCGTCAACCTCCACAAATGACGGGAAGATTCAGCAACGTCGAGAGATGCTAATGGTGAATCGGCGAGTTATCATCGATCTGGCGACCTCTACAGATTCTGATCACGGCTCTTTTTTTCCTTATTGGTGCATACTTTTAGTAGAGCGCCTATGTTTACACTGTGAGAGCAGCTAGAATACTGGCAAAATCAAGCCCAAACTTCAATCACATGATCACAATAGTGCCAACTATAATAAGCACTCATAAGTAGAATGCAGTGTGACAAACCAAAAAATATGTGATGGAAAATGTTCAATATTTTTTACTTAACCTCGTACTACGAAAGCGCAGTTTGCATGACATAATATTCATAAACTATTGTACACGTGCTGTCAAAAATGATGGTTATTGTTAGAAAGTTTTAATATTGAGATAAAAAGAAACAAAAGATTTGAAACAATGGATTGAGATTCAATAGAGTGAAGGTTTAGAATCACAAAAAACTATCAAATCTAATGAACCGTTTAATTAATCGCTTCCCTTTATATATTTTTAGACAGTCAGTGATTCATTGCTTCCACATGGCATTTTGAAAATCACTTTTTACGCAATATATTTACATGTTAAAAATTTACTGCATTTAATATAACTTTGATTCGAAATGAAAACACATCTCGAAAGAAAGATTAGTAACTGAATGAGAAAAACGGTGGTGGCAAAGCCTATCTCAAGAGTAAGATGAATCAAGTTGATCACTTACTAGATAAAGGTATCGCAATGCCTCGTAAGAAAAACTTGGACAATTAAGTCTGTAGTATATTAAATCTAGTACTAAAAGAATGGATTAATTAAGCCGTTTACGTTGCTCGGAAAATAATTTTGTTTAAATAAAGGGAAATATTTTATTTGTATAAGTCATTAACTTGATTAAGGGAAGTACATAAATAATAAATCTACTACCTTAAATTGAATTACTTCCCTTCGAACTAAAGGGCGTGGCACAAATTATATCGATAAATATACAGCAGTAATTATTACATAGTAGATTATAGCAAACATGTTGCTTTTATTATATGGCAATACCTTTATGAAATTTACTGCATTTCCAAGTTTTGCATTATTATCTGTGTTACAGAAAGCTTCAAATGATATTTGTGCAATTAAAATCATAATCACAGAATGTACGCAAAAGAAATCTATGAGAATTAAATTTAAATTTCTCAATATAATGACAAGAAATTCATGACGACTTCAATGTGAAATGCATGATAATTATTTTGGAATTAATTTTATAAATGTTCTATACATTGATTGCCATAGGTGTATTACTTAATATGAAATGAACCCCAAAGTGTCAACAATAGTCCTAAAATATATTTAGTGGTAGTCATCCGCTAATATAAAGCTCTTCCTTCAAAATGCACCAGTAGATCTTTGTAGGGTGAAGGTGAGGCAAAGATTCTTCTATTCCATCAAACGATGTTTTGGAAATAAGTTTTCTTCAAACATACATTTAGTTTTATTTGCCGAATATTATGGTGCTGCATAAATTTATATTCTTTCTGAAAATCTTTTGATTTTTAACTAAACCATAGCACCCCCTCCTTATGGCTTCTAAAAATCATTTGATTCCTAATCATCCTGTTAACACCATCTAAAACTCTCATTGGACCCGGCAGTTCACCACTTCAATTTCACCCCAGCAATATCGTCTTCCTGAAACTTCAGTTGGTGAAACGTGTTTCTTCCAGTTGATACTCAGTCTAGAACCAGCCTGCCTAGAATGACATTAATCAATGCTCGATCGCAAATCATTGCACATTTGATTTAAGTTATCTGTTTTGTGACAAGACATTGTTTATATAATGAGTCTATGTTTTTAAGGAGGAAAATAAATTAAAAATAAATAGAATTATCGTTGTCAGTACGGTATCAGAGTCGTCCAGGATCTTCAGAATAATTTTATAGTTTATCTTGTTCTTTTACGTTTTCAAATGGCTGATACGGCAAAGCATTTCTCCTTATCGGTTAAAATAGCCTTACGAATCATTTTAAAGTTTCAAAATCACTGTGAACCTGTTAATCTGAGACTTATAATAGCTGAAGTTTTCATACAAATTTATGTCATTTATTTACTAATTTAATAATTGTCCAAATTTTCCAAACAGAAATTGATATCATTCAACAACTAAGCATTCAGATAACAATAAATGATTATTTTATAATGTGGGAAAATGAAATAAAATCGATAAATGAACCAATAAAAAAGAATTATATAAAAGAAAAAGAAATTCATTTCTCATGATACTAAGAGTAAAGGAAGTGGAAATATGATTATCCCACTTGGTTTCGAAAAATGTCGTTAACTAGCGTTGTTGAAATCAAACATTTTCTGCAGCACATCTTTCTTTTCTTTACTCCAAGTTGGAAACCGAATGTTAATTACGTTCAGTGACGACTGAACTCTATACCCACTTTCCAATGCATGGCATTCGTACATGTGTTCCAGAAACCTGAACCTATGAAGTAGGTCAAGATTTCTCTTTGGCTGTTCCAACTCAGCGCAAGGCGTAATTGGGTTCGACCATTGTAACGATGCTTTCACTAACTTCTGGGCCACTCTTCAGGTTTAACTAATTTGCATATTGATTTTAAATAAATTTATTTCATTAATTAGTTTCTCTTCATTATTGTTCTTTTAAAGGATTATTTTGATTTTCATGTCAAAAATAGTTCTCTATTTACATTATTCGGACTATTGCCCTCATGTTTGTCGTCATATTTATTAAAACGTTTCGGCCATTGTACACTCAGGCCTTCTTCAGGTGGTTGAAATGTCGAACTGAACACTTTATTTCGCTCACTGGTGTAGACTGTTCTAGTTCAAAGCGACATGTTTTTTTTTTGTTTGTTTTTTTTTGGGGGGGGGTATGGATGTCAGTTATCGGTTATCTCCTGTTAATCCCCCCCTCCAAATTAACCACCGCCATAACCGGGTATGGAACTCACTCTTTTTGGGTCCTGTCACTGGATCAAACCAACGCCTTTATCCACTATGCGATGTGTCCTAAAATCTGGCACGCTTGAGTAATTGTTAGCGGCTGGGATTGAAGAATAGGAAAGTCGAGTTTGACTTCCAATCGAGATCATTACTTTCACTTACGTGCGAATACCTTCATCAGTAGACCAGAGATATATTGATGCACTCACTTCGATATAAGATATACGTAGATGTAAGATATAATTATACTGATTTACAACATACTCATCAAGAGAAAAATCTAACAAAATAATTAATATACTTCTATATAAATTGGTGTGTTTATTTTGTGTTCTTTAATTTTACTACCTGTGAGTATTCAGATGTTTAACTGAGATAGATAAATCAACATTTCATAGATATAAAACGTTGAGCACAAGCATGTTTGATGATATTTTTAACGAGAAAAACTTTCGGAATCTTTCAGATATAAAAATAAAAGCTTATTTTATATACTTTGATAACTCGATGAAAGGCATATGCTTCTTTGACTATATTTGCCTGTGCATAATTAAGCAACATTTCTGATAAAACGAGGTACAACTTTCTCTAGTTACACCTAAAGGCGTGTTTATTTCTATATGTGAGTCCAGGAATAACTATATATTAATCTATGGTAATCTGTGAATTTCCATCTGTTATCGATTGTAAACAGTTTATTTTGAGATGAATTTATTCAGTTTAAATTAGTCTGGCACAAGGTCGTAAATAGGAGGGGTGATGTGAATAACGAACTTTCAAAACAGTAATCATTGATTTCTTGAACAGTTTAGTAAGAAAAAAAGACGTTTATGGTAAGCGCATACTCAATATAACAGTTTGATGTGAAATAAGGTATACACCATCACTAACATATTCAGGAATTGAAATCACGACCAAGCGATAGCAGAAACATTAAATTAACTAACTCCTCTATTCACTAATCTTCCTTTAACAACGTGTCGTTAGGACATTTTAATTCTGATGAATGCCCTGATCAAATAGTGAAATAATATATTTTACTTCAGTGGTACCAATCAAGAAAGGACATTACAGGAACACATATCAGCCAAAATAATAGTCTGTCTATATTTCTGAGATGAGGTATTATGTACATTATTTACATTATTCGGACTATTGTCCTCATCTTTGTCGCCATATTTATCACAACGTTTCGGCCGTTGTACGCTCCGGCGTTCTTCAGGTGGTTGGGATTTCGAACACCATTGGAAAATTCGTAAACTTAAGGAATTAGCACATATGCTAGGCCACAAAAATCTCCTGAGCCTACCAAGCATAGAAATAAATACAATATGGGAACCAGTAATAAGGGGTGCCAGAGAAAAGCAATGATAACAACAAAGTTGCAATATGAGCTCTGGTAAAAACAGGTAATGATAACAGCAAAATTGCATTATGAGCACTGGTAAAAATGGTTGCTGAAGACATTAGGTTTATAATACCCAGAAATTCATACCCAGATGTCCTCAAGGACACATGGCACAGTGGTTAGATCCAGTGACAGGACCCAAAGAGTGTGAGTTCAATACCCGGTTAAGGCAGTGGAGAACTTTCAGAGGGAAATTAGCAGGAGATAACTGATAACTGACATCCATCAAACATGACACGTGGAACTAGAACAGTCTACCCCAGTGAGCGAAATAAAGGGTTCAGTTCGAAATTCCAGCCACCTGAAGAAGGTCAGAGCGTACAACGGCCGAAACGTTGTGATAAATATGGCGACAAAGATGAGGGCAATATTCCGAATAATGTAAATAATGAAAATAATAGTCACATGAAAATGACGACGGGTTGCCTGTTAGTAACTCCGAGTCTATAATAAGAAATTTAATAGACAAGATAAGCATAATAGTTCGAACAAATAAAGGGCACATGACCCAGTATATAAAAGCTTTAGTTCAGAAATCCAAAGAGTGACTTGACCCATGATTGACCACAGCAGAGGCGAACGAAAAAACTGGAGAGTTGAGATTCTAAATGGAATTAACTGAAACTGAGATATCAAAAAAGTCATGCCACGTAGAATTAGAATATTTAACGCAATGGACTAAATAAAGTGTTCGGTTTGAAATTCCTACATATATCATCTGATGCAATATCTAATCTCAGTAATATAGACAAATAAAGAATATTCAGAAGTTATCGTCGCTAAATTAAAACATCTCTGATAACTAAAATGTTGAAATCGTAAAACATCAGATTTAAGGACTCCAAAAACAGATCATCTCTATCCTTCGGGGTGGTAGTTTAGAAGATATATCCACATTATTTTTCTGCTCTGAGTTAAATTTCATGGTAGATTGATCTGTCTTACCTTGGCTGTTAACCATTCTAAGAGTTATAAAACTCTGAATTCCAAAACCGTTGTGAAGGCAATAACAAACCACTATACTATAATTCGTTAGGAGTCATGGCATTTCATGACAATAAACATCTGTGGTGTGACATGATTTCATACGTCTTGAAAGTATATAGTATTAAAAATATAGTTTTGGAGAGACTACTGTTGTTGCTGTAAATTCAGAATAACTTCATCTTGTAAACATCAGTGCAAGCGTAATATAAACATACACGAACATATTTTTGTGATTCTAATTGGGTTGCAATATAGAATATAATCAGCAACGATGCAAACTTTTGAGAGAAAGGGATTCTTTTGGGGTGTAATTATTTTTCATAAACTACATTACATATATCTATGCATGAACCAAAAAAAAATGACAAAATGTTTGAATGAAAATGTTTCTTTAACCTATAAAAAAACAACGGTTTCATCTTCTCATCCTTCTATGCCAAATTTACTAGATTAGTTTCACTTGAAAGTAGGCTTTTTACCGGGCGCAATAGCCAAATGCATACTTCAGCGGTTTTGAATTGAAGTTATCCTTCTAGAGTGGCTGCCATAAAGGTTAAAGCTCTCTGCCTTTCTTGCTATTTAAACTATACGGGAGTGGGGAAGAATTGGTATTTGCATGAAATTGAACACAATGACCTCACCTGGGATTTTCACACTGGCATATCGATCAAAATACCCAGTGTTCCAAAAGCAAAGTTAACATGAACAACCTTGTAAATTTTATATTTATTTATCAAACGGTATGTGACAATATATTATTAAAAAATTATTTGTCGAATTATGGAAGACGATATTATTTGCTGGTTGCTATTTCACAAGTGTATGTTTATGCCAATTGTCGCGTGACTTTTGAACACCCTGCATATGCACTAACACTGCACTATCCATCTGTCCAGTAACATTTTTCTTTAATTTACAACTCGTTTATTCGAATATACCGATGTTGAGTGATTCTACTAATGACTTTGTATACCTTATTATATGGGGAAACACGGTAGAATACGCACTTCCGTATATACATGTTATATGCCAATTCACATCTAACGTTAAATCTCAGAATAAGAATAAAACTCACAAAATAAGACCCTGGCAAAATCAAAGATTTATCCGTATTGAAGTTATACTTTGTGTGTATATATATATATATATATATATATATATATATATATATATATATATATATATATATATATATATCAACTCATATTTGCTCAATCACCTTCTTCACGAGAGCTAATTTGACTTGATGACACAGCACAAATCAGTAGGAGTTTTCATTTTTAAATATTACCTATCAGTACTAACGCACGAAAGTTGCGCAGGTCTCCCAATATCTTCAAAGATTTTTTTTCAAGCAATGATACTTGTTCGTCCAATATATATCGATGTTATGTTTCGTTTTGCTAATGATGGCAACACCAATTTCATAAAATTTACTGTTTTCAAATCTATTACCTTGTGTCCTCTATCTCCTATATTATTATCAAGCCCTTATTTGATTTTGGTTTCTTGGAACAACATACATCGATGTTATAGCCACCAATGTCCCAAGCGAACAATTCCTAATTTCCTTTTTTCACAAGTCATCTACCATTTACAGTCCCGGTGGCAAATTTCATTAAAATATTCAAATAAGTTTTAAATAAGTTTTAACGGTTGACAATTGGATAATTCATTATCTTCTCAGATAAATAGAAAGCCAAAAAATTGTCATTTAGTGACCTCTTTTATTTACTTTTCCTCATGCATAGCGTTCTCTAATTCAAAATTTTCAAAACTTAACGTTACTTTATTTTTCTTCACGTTACTTCTGTTTATAAATACTAAATATCATTTCTACACTTTCCATGTCTCAATCTTTTCATGTGTTTGAGCATTATATTTCAATTTATCATAAAAATAAAAAAAAACAGAATTGCTCCGTAGAACTTCTTTTATTTGGATAAAGCTAAATGGTTGGGAGATGATAAAAAACATATTTGTAACTTCTACCGCCATCTGAGAAAGTAAAAAAAAAAATCAAATAACTAAATTTCAGAATTTTTTTATAATATTGTTGCACTGTTGACATTTTGTATCATGACACCAGATTTGGCATCACAATTTGATTGAAAGAAACAATAAGTGAAAAAATCATAGAAGTAGTTTTCTCCGTTAGAAAATATGTCGATAAAACATTTTAAACTCCAAATATTACGACACAACACGTTATATGTCAATTCACATAGAACGTTAAAACCCAGAAAAAGATTAAAACTAGCAAAATAAGATCCTGGCAATTTAGGGATTTATCTTTATTGAACTTATATTTTATAGATGAATAAGGTAATGACTTTGAGAAATAATATCGGAAAATATATATTATCTTGAACTAACAAGTAAATCCCTTTAAGAAAACAAATAATAAAATAAAATTATCATTTTAAGAAATATTATTATGTTCATTAAGGAAACGTATGAATACTCACATAGATAGATAGATAGATAGATAGATAGATAGATAGATAGATATTTATCTCATCCATCATATGATATAAACAATACTATTTAAGCATTTTTTTACATGCATAAATATTTCCCATTGAATATCAAATGGAAGTTCTATTCTCATGAAATGTGGACGAAATAAGATGGAACTGGTGTCTCTGTGTTGGAAATCGGCAATCAAATTTGGCGAGCAAATTACGGATACTTTTCCATTCTTTCAATTCTAGCTACCGCTCGGCTGAAAATTTTTCGAGGACAGTTCATTGTCAAACCATGTTCTACTTAGGAAATATCAAACCAAAGTTTCAAGGATGAAGTTGTAGTTCATTAAAGAAGACTCCAAAAATTTCAACATTAAGATAAACAATAATTACGGTATTTTCGATCGTCTGTAGGAAGTGTATTTATGTTCAGTATTGTGGAAGCTATTCTGACGACGATTAATGATAAAATGGTACACCGCCCAGACGTTAACTAATACCAACAATATTATATATAATATACTACATTATAAGAAACACCTATTCATTATTCTCCTATCATATTTACACTTATAAGGTATGAGTGCTGAATACATTTCAACAAATGTTTTAAAGATAATTTTATAATTTTATATAAATGTAATTATTGAATTTTCTGTTATTGAATTAATGAAACCGATGTGTTATAATCATGTGCCAACTATTTGCTGTTTGCGTCACTAAAGAATGCACTCAATTCACTTCATGCCGTGTTTGTTATACGTATTTTATCATTTTTTATATATATTTCCAATAGCAATATCAATTATTTCATGGCGCCGAGACCCGCCAGTATTACAGACATTCATGTAATTTGTGATACATTTATATCAAATTTGCGTATAGATGATGTGTAAGTCTGTGCTTTGTGTACGTACGTTGATATCCAGGTTACTGGGTACGATTGTAAGTGCTTTTCTTTTTAGGTCAGATAGATCAAAAACAAAGCAAATGTTGTGTGAGGGCCAATCCGTTTTAGTACAATTGTGTTTCTATTTTTATCAGACATTCCGACTGGCTGAATGCGCTTGCATAAGTGCATCACTATCCCTGTGTGTGTGTGTGTGTGTGTGCGAGTGTCTGTGTGTATACAGCTAAATGCTTTCGCAGTTGCCTGTAAGTAGAGTTATTTCTGTGAATCGAACAGGAAGAGTAAAATATATTGCATGTAAATTTAAGTGTTCAGACATTTAAAAATGAATTAACTGATACATTTCTGCTAATCGGCTATGTAAAAATGACTGTATGCATCTAACTGAATAATCGTTTCCTAGAAACTTAGATGAGTTAATAAATACTAGTTGAATGTCAAATATATTAGGAATATTTAGATAAATCATATCTGTTGTGGGCGCGTGCCCGAGTGTTTAGAACGTTCGCATTCTGACCATAAGACCCGGGTTCGAATCTCGTCATGGTCAATCTGTCAAGAAGGATTGGAAGGGTCGATCCCAGCGTTCGGCACCTTTGGAAATTGGCTCTCCGGTTATTACTTCCGAGCTATCATCTGTTAAACCACTGGCACATCCAGGCTTACAGAATCTGATAATCCCAAGCGATCAGCGGCCGAGGTACTATTCAGGCTCGACGTTGCTAAAGTCCGGTGATCGTACTGAACCTGTATTTTAAAGTGACGTGGCCTTTGGAAAGTGAGTGCGGCACCTTTGGAAAACCATGCCATAGGTTGAACCAAGCCTTTTGAATGAAACTGGGTCATCGGAACCCTTAGGTCGTCAATAGCAGTGCTAGCACGAAGCAATCGTGGACGCGAGCTTGAACATGCTGGCATTTTTCAAATTGTTGATCACGCTAGATAGATTTAGCTAAGGTCTGATCAGTTGCAGTATAAACCACAGGTGTGCTCTGTGAGTGTTGAATAAATACAAATGTGTCTGAGCAAGCGTCTGCAATAGGGATTGACTATCCGCCCTAGTAGACGATTACGAGTGGCCAGCTATACATTCATATGAATTTAAAAACATTTTAAAAAGAATAATAAAAAGAAGAAATTTAGTTTATAATCAATAATTTATACCTTAAAAAAAAAACTTAAGGGAATTTTTAATCCGACATTGTTTCTTTTTACTATAAACATTATATTTAGTGCGTAAACACATTTTAATAGATAACCCTGTGTTTTAAACAGATAAATTAATGCCTACCGTCCGAGAGATCGAAAATCCTATTAAAGAAAATATGCATACTGGCATCAATGCAACTTGCTTTCCATTTTTAATTTAGGAAACCACCTTCAAGCCAAGATAGATTTACCATTAAGCTACGGAAAGCAATCACAGAAAAGCAAAGCTCAATTTCCATACGTAAGAAATGCGAATATCTCGCTGTTAATTTCTGAAGTTTATATCTACTAACTTTAAATAAAATAATTTTTAAGCAGTTAATGGATTTTTAAGATGCAGTTTTTCGGATTATTATAATGAATATATTTAGTGGGTATAGGCAGCAGACAACATGCTTTTAAAGATATAGATTAATATCCACATAATGTGCACGTGGTTAGAACGTTCGCCTTCTGACCATGAGATCCAGGTTCGAATCTCATCGTGTTCGATTTGTCAGGAAGAAGAGTTCCTGATGTTATTGAATTGAAAAGCTTGCCTGAAAACCATACAACGATTGACCTAAGCCTTGTCAGTGATATTGGGTAGCCGTTGAGTAGCTGTGCTAGCATGAAGTCGCAAGTCAGTCAGTATAAACCACAGGTGGGTCCTGTGGGTGTTGAATACGAGTGGCCAGCTACACCATCGTATATCATATTAATGGAAATATCCCCCTCGAACCGGTATTACCTTTTTATGGTGGAAAACAATTTTAACTTCAAACATTAAGCCACTGAAAATATTATAGCAAAGCAAAGATCAGTTATGATATAAAAAGTAAATTTAACTTGAGATTTAATTTTCTTTTCACATCTGGCGTAGAAGCGAAATTGTACGATTGTACATATAATGAGCTACATAAGCGCCTAAATTTAGTTAAATGATTCAGTTTCAGTGTGCATAAAATCTTTTTTAATGACAGAAAGGTCTGTAATTAGTCTTCATTTCATAGCTGTGCTGGACAATACCGCAGTAGGTGCGAGCCCGTTTTAGTGAACCCTTGTATTGATTTCGTGGGATCTCTACGCTGGCTTCATTAGAACAAAGTTCGTCTCGTGGAATGATCTTAGATGTAGACAAACGTACACTTTCGATAAATGGCCAGCACAGGTGTTGACAGCCACGTCACGTTAAAATACCGCTTTCTGTACGATCACCGGACTTAAGCAACATCGAATCTGGTCATTAGCTTGTTCGGTGACCGCTTGGGAATATCAGATTCGGAGAGCCGATTTCCAATTGCCGTTGTATTTGTAATTCGTTATATTCACTTACGAGCAAATACCTTTTGGATAAGGAATGAATCCAACGCTTCTCCTCCAGATATGGGTTAATTAGTAAAACATGTATCAATAAAACTATTATTATCTCCAAAAAATAAAATTGTATGCAAAATATTTAGATTTCGGCATAAAATTACCCACAGATCTGTTGATATGTCGCTAAAAAAAGTACAGACCAGACTAACCAAAATCCGACACAGAATAGTTGTGATTTTCTGAAGCAACGCCTCAAGACCAAATGTACGGGTAATAAATATGCTTTAACGCACATAGAGAATGGGGCGGATGCTGTGCCTTTCCCTGTTACGCATGTGTAGGTAATAAAGGATCCTACTGTATAATGATGTTTTTTTTAGCCACTCATTTGTTACCTTTCTATAGACTTCTATTGCTTCAAACATAGGCGTGCAATATTTCACTGGCTTCTAGCAGCCCGTTAACCATTTTGGCATCAGAATTTGTCATCAGCGGATATGACGTATTCCATGAAGTTAATGTCATGACACACGTTGGATTTAGTTAAATCAATAGTTAGATTTGGTAGATAATACGCTTGACGAGGTGTTGGTTTCTCGGAAAAGAGAGAAGCCTTTAAAGTGATTTGTAAACTGAAGCGTTTGTGGTCTTTTGCTAGGCAGGACGCTATATTTATGCCTGATTCTGAGTAGGCAGCTAAACTGGTGACATGAGCTGCTAAATTTTCTTTCAGTAACTGGAACCTAATTTTAGTGGAGGTTTGGATATATTTCAGTTTAATTAGATTGGGATTTAGATATGTGCAGCTGTACAGGTATTCGGCATCAGTCATATAATATGAGACCTGTTTCAAAACTGTGTTGAAGAATGTTGCGAACACTTATGACACCAAAATACAAACATATATACATATACAGGGTGCTGCAAAAGTAATTCATATTCGTTTCATCGAGAGGTGGATAGGACGATTTCGAGAAATTTAAGTGGCCATCACATTCACCAGATCTAACACCAACAGACTTTTCTCTTCTAGAGTGTACTAATAGATCATGTTTACATGCTTAAACCGAAAACATCTCCTGAATTATATCATGCAATTTCTGAGAAATTTTCTGAAATTAATGTAGAAATGTGACAAATAGTTTGCAGATGTATTACTGATAGGTTTCGGCGTTGTATTTAATAAGGTGTGGGTGCATTTTGAACAAGTTTGTTGATGGTTTGTACATGATTGAATTGGAAGATAATTAACTATTATAAGCTCTTTCCAGAGAAGCAAATGGTCTTAACAAGTGTTAAACCTAAATAGATCACAAGTTGAAGGCAGCAATTAACAAAAAAGCATCTGGAATAAAGAAATAACATAACACCAAACGACATGTTATAACTTATCCATACTATTCAGAAAATAGTTTATCTTTCAGATTGCCATTTATTCTGCGATTTGCTTTTTCGGACAGTCATTTAATCTTTCTTCTTCACTTTACAACTACACAGAAAAGTACAATAACGATACCTCATTTTTATTAAATGTTTCAAAATTGTTTTCATTTGAGGTTGGCTCATGTTGTTTTAACTTGACAATTCAAATTTTCTTAAACTACAGTATTTCATTTTTGTTCAATAAAAGTTAATAAATAGAAAAAATGTGTTGCTTTTGTGTCGGTCTGTATATATCCAAAATTAATGGTTTGTCAAAAATCAGGAAGCAGGATTTCCGACGCGTTCAATTATATCAGATATTGGCAGCGCTCCCTGAAAACAGGCAAATGCCATTAAAAACTTAACACCTTTCCTTGGAAGAGTCAGCCTATCATAGGTTAAAAATTCAAACAATATGGTTAAAAAAAACTAAGGGGGATATATATCTCACAGATAAATCCTTAGCTAGTTTATATGTTATATCTCTATATCAACCTCCCATCTAACAAATGCTTATTTTATTAAACCACGTATCAAATACAAATCTCTCCTTACCTGGAGCTAAAATCATACAAAAATTGCCGACTCATCACCAATACTTTCACAATAATCATTATAACCAAAACATTGGATTAGCAATGGGCTCGCATCTGAGTCGGAGTATAGCTTAACTTTTACTAGAGTTTCTTGAATCTGGTCCTTTCCAGAGTATTTTAACTAGACATTTCTAGGTATATTGACGATACCCAATTAATATGCCCCCCCCCAACAAAACTACATTACCCGACCTTGTAGATAAACTAAATAAAGTTGAACATAAATTATGATTTACTAACGAAATAGAAAAAAATAAATAAAACAAAATAAAAAACGTTTCTTTGCCTAGACATACCCTTATGTCATACTAACAATAGCCTAAAAGTTAGTGTCTATCGCAAATCAACTAATAAAAATAATCTCATAAATTGGTATTCTCACCATAACCACTAAATAAAATCCTGAATAGCTATCTAATTCTTTTTAAGAGCACCACTCAGAATTTGTAGCCTTCAGTATTTCCGTGAAGAATGACAATTCATTAAAACTGCTTTTAAGCTCCTCCGATACTCTGTTTAGTGCGAAACTGAATGCCTGCAAAATATTTAAAGATAGATGGAAAATCCGACAAATTTAAATATATTAATCTACCTACCAACTGTATCCCAACTACAATTGACAGGAATATATCTAAGCTTATCATAAAAGTTGTTACAACATCAAAGAGAATAAAATAATTAATACAAAACAAAATAATTAAGTTAAGTGAAAGACAAATGATGTATATACGTGATGGTCGTACTAATCACTCACGCAACTTAACACCTTATGCGAAAGAACAACTTCTGTATAGTTGGTAGATGTTTGAATAATGATGCAAAATTGATACGAAATCAGTGAGATATAGAACACCATCTATATATGTATCTCATGTGCGAATACTTTTTGAATTGGAGCAATCAGCAAAATGTCTGTATTGCAGAAAATATTGAGTTATATTATGAAAAAGGCAATGTTTCAAAATTATCAGTCAGATCTTGGTTATAGCAAAATAATTGTAATTATATTTTCTCTATACAGCAGGGAAGCAGGTTATATAAAGATTTCTGATTGAAAATGGCTAGAGTCTAAGTACCATAGCGAAGAGCTCATCCGAACAATCACCATGAAAGTATTTTAAAAATGGCGGTTGAAATGTGACTGAAGCTGAGCTGCCAGATCAAGGAGGCTAATATTGCTGATTCTTTTTTGGGTTTTATTAAGGAGCACAAGTTAAAAAGCGGGTGAACCGGACCATATCTAGCAGCAATATTACGAATGAACGAATGCTAGATATACGTAAGATAGATTCTGGAGAAAAAAAATGTCTCACACGACACAGTGAACCAACTTTCTTAACAGCTGACCTAGTAAAATATTCAGTATATTTTGATATAAACCTTTAGTCCAATACGACATAAGATATTAGCCGCGGGCTATGTTGAATAGTGTATTACTCTTCACAGAAATATGCAACAAAATTAATTTGGCGGTGAAAATGCGATTTTTTTAAAGAAAACAACCGTGCTCTTTCTCTCTCTCTCTCTCTCTCTCTCTCTCACTCTCTCTCTCACTCTCGCGTCTTAGTTATTAAAACGTTTACTTAAATGTCATAGTAATAATAATTACTCTTTAAATGTTTGTGATATCACAATAAACAATGTTGCTACGTCCTATCTCACATTATTGCTTTGTATAGACTGTGCTATAGATCAAAATATATTTCCTGTATATCTCAGTATTCCGCAGATTGGCAAGTTTGGTAAAAGGTCTAACAATGTCAGGTAATGTTATTTTTCGAATAATTCACGTATGACATACTTCTGCTGACCAGCGTTGAAATCAATTGATAAAGTAGGTTTATCTTTCTGACAAATTCCTAAATTTACTAATATAAGTGTCCATTTGAAGTTGACTATATTGGAAGTAACGCTCAATCCTACAGAAAAGAATTTCCTCACATTTTCGTGCGTCTATTTATAAAGATCGTATAGAAAATGTGCATAAGCGTCCCGTTATATCCGGAAGATCTTTCTAACTATTGACAATGTGCATCATCATTCTCTGGAGATATTTCCTAAGATTTGACAGGATCATATTCCAACATTCACATATAAGTCTTCAAGATAATTCATATTTAATCAAGAGAGCTACACTGACGCAAAGAAAGGTATTGTTTGTTAGATCTTCGTGTGATCTGTCGATATACATGTGTACCCGTGTCAATATATTGTCACGTGTTTATTGTCTTACCTAATGCTTCCTTTTTAGTCAATGAACCTTGGATTTTAAATTCCTCGATCAAATTCTAGAAGAATGAGGAGCGATAATCGTTGAATAATTCCTACATGTATTATGTGAAATTTACATCTTACTTTATTCTATCCACTCCATATTTACACCATACAGATGGCAGAATTCAACGAGATTTGGTAGCATGTGTGGTAATGGCAGTTTAGGCTCTGATGTTATTCTGATCGTAAATACGTGTAGCCAATCCATCGCACACAGTTTGGTGTGAACTAAAAGGGCAACTATTCATAGAAAGCTCAAATGTAATGGCAAAAGCAGAACTTCAATATAATTCTCTTAAAGGCATCCAGAAGGGGCGCTCATTCACGACCGGTTGTTGGCCATTCGGTCCTTATGCATTCCCTTGATGACCTACAGGAAGAACACATTTGTTATCAGGTGGTCAACGAAATAGAATATATAAGAACGACAACAAATTAGGTATAAAGAATTATGGGAAAAGTATGTCTATAGAGAGTGCACGATTAAATATGGACAGAACGAAATCTATTAGAAATATAGAGCCAAAAGCTTGCGGATGAAAACATTCAAGAAAATTGGATATCAGCTCGACAGATACAGGAAATGCAGGAGGCTATAGTTAATGAAGGTCTCCTATCAAGAGAACATTATATCAGCAGAACAATCCCGTAAACTATGAAATAAGTACGAAGAAAAACAAAAATTAAAAAGACAATAAAAAAGATGTAGCAAGATCGTTCTACTTAAAAAGGAAATAGACAAAGAATAAATACTAAAGAAATGCAGTAAAGAAATCCATGAACTCTCAGTGTGAAAGAATAGAAAACGTGAAAGCTACAATCTCATTCGTCTGTAGTCTGTTACAGAATACCAAATCTACAGTTATAACAAAGCTCAGAGACGACTTCACGTTCGCTTGGGGAAAATTGTTACCCAAATGTTTCAAACACAGAAACCTCGAACAGAATGAAGAAGAAATCAGCTTTGGTAAATAAGAGTAGAAGATAGATTTCTAAAAACAACGAGACGGGAATATTAAAAGAAATGCTAAGTAATGACAGACCTGGCGACAAACTATCGGACACCGTCAAATGAGATAGAAAATACACACTATTCAATGCAAACATATAACAAAGTATGCCCAAGGAAGTAGGCCTAAAATATAAAAAAAAGACAGTCACTACAGGTTAAAACCACATCGAAGAATAAAAATGAAACTTCACTAATATATAAATGCAATAACAAAAGAAATTGAAAATTCGGATGGCACTGATATGAGTCCGTACTGAAGAGCACACCAAATATCAGAATATTTAATAAAGGCAACAAAAAACTTATAGAACTAGAAGGAAATGCTAAGATATAAATGCACGCATCCTAAATACACACCCCCGAAAATTTATTGCCTGCAAAACACTACGGCATGTTGTGATTTATGGATATTGGATTAAAAAGATTTCCATCTTATACTTACCCGGCAGCTACAGATCTGTATACAGAAATGGCAAGTCCTATAATGCATCATCATCAAAATCAAATGTCTGGAGGAAGAGGAAATTCATGACGATATCTACACTGCATATTATAATATTGCAAAAATATCAAAGTTAACATATCTGTAACACATGCGTAACAGTCATGTCGATCATGACCAAATTATGAAAGAAGAAAGAGAATGAACTCACCATACTGATCAACAAAACAAATAATATGCGAAAATGAATGCAGGAGTGAGAGGATTCGTCAACATGGAAGGTTTTGTACAAACGCATTCAGTAATGCTAAGAAGATAAGCCCGAAATCGTGCAGAAATAAATGAAATAACAATAAATATTGAAAAACGGAAGTAAAGAAGAACGATACAGAAACACTAGAGAGAGGATCTAAGAGGCAAATAATTTTAACATAGATAAAAAAAATCATGAATATGTCTAGGGTAAGAAAATCTGAAAAGAGAAATGGAATAATTCATCAATTCAGTCCAGAAAAAAACAAATTTAAAAAATCTGTACCAGAACAAACAATATAATATGAGAATTGATAAGCACTCCAAACGGAAAATTCTACATAGAATGAGAAGAAAGAATAAACAGTGTAATCAACAAATTTAGCAAACAGGTCACCAAATTGGACAGAAATAAACACGATAGTTTGGATATAGTCATACACTGGGAATTATATATGATCCCTAATTACAAAAATGATATCATCATACGTAAGCGATAATCCTCGAAAACTAAAATCAAAGAAAAGAGAAAAATTTTCGTCAATGAAACAGACCAGACAATCGAAGCAATAAATGTTGTACAAAATGAGCACAAAAGATATGTGAACAAATAAAAGAAGGACCAAAAAACAGAGATAATGTTGTAAACTAGGGAAGGTTACTGAATAGAATATTCGCACGAAGGTTGCTAATGAACGATAATAATTAGGACACGAACAATATATCTAAGATTCACTAGCGGCGCGAAGAAGTAGTAAGCTCTAGAAGTGTGTCAAGTGAATTCCACAATAAATCTCCAACTGCAGGATATCTACCAACTGCCCCACGCAGTCAGATGTAGCACAAAACCGAATTTAATGTGGGGTATCCGAGACCGTATGCTCGATAAAAAATTCCCCGTAGAGCCTGTATAAAACGGGGTCGGGTAGCTGTTTCCCGATATGAGACTCTGCCTCTTCGACATAATCTTGTGTGGGATCTTCTCCGCCCGGAGGCCGAAATTTTGACCAGCACAGCAAGAGACGAATCTCCAATTGCAGAGCAACATACAGTATTAACTACTGTATTCATGTGAATGAGGGCATACACATTACCGTCCGTAGGTATGCTACAACAGATAGTTATTAAATATGAAGATTAGAATCGTTCTTATAAAAATGCATACTCTACGAATCGTGTCAAAGTCGCTTAAATTGAAATTTAGGTCATAGAAAACAGAGGAATAGTTGTGGTTATAAACAAGGGCGTTGTTGGGGTCTGCGGGAATACTGAGTATATTGACGGGGATTTGCTCTTAACCAAACATCATGGCTGACCACCAAATGATGGAAACATAAAATTTTAGTAATAATAATACTAGCATGGATTAGAATAAGACGTAAAATTTAGTAAAGAACATTTCTTTCAGTATTTTCGTTCAATCTAGTGGTCTCATTGCTAAAATATACCTATTTTACCACAGCCGTAAAAGTAGCAGCAGCAACGATCACAGCAAGGCGATTAACAGCAGCACGATTATTTTTATTTTAACCACAAATACTAATATTGCAACCTTTACAACACGAATAGCATCAAGAATAATCAAGAAAAAGAGGATCTGTGAATCGAGATTCGACGATTGAAAACTTCCAGAAAGATTTGCGACTGTCCAGATCATTTTACCATTGGAGATTGTCAGATTAGTCAAATAGGGGAAGATAATTATGGGTGGACATTCTCTCAATAATCTCGAGAGATAAACACCAGACATGTACAAAAATATAAATTTATAAAATACTGCTAGTACTATTAATATTATTATTAAGAATAAGATATTAGACGTGATGACTAATAGGCATAATAATTGTAATGATTACCGAATCATTCATTATTATATCTGTTATCTTGCTCGCACCGCGTATTATCTTTTTTTTTTTTTTAAATACCACCTTACTATCGCTACATCCTAAATTAATATTACAATTATTATTAGAGCGAGAAAATTCGAAGATAAGAACGTTGATGTTAGTTATTAAGGCGGCTTAATATAAACACGAAGCCATCTTCTTTTGCAGTTAATTAATTTAATCTTCATATTTTTCAAAAGTTTTATTATAATTTTCATAATTTCTATTTCTTCTTAGTTTTGATATTTATTTTCTTGAATTTCTTCATACATTGCATATCTTCTTTATGCTGTTTAGTTTATTCATGTTCTAAGGGATGACATGTTATTTTTATTTTAAAATTATCTGTTCATTTGTTTATCCTTCATGCTTGCCATATTCTGCTGTTAATTTTAATTTAATCAAGTTGTTTACCAGCTATAAATCACACAACCTTTCTTTTAACGTCAGCACATCTAGATGAATAAATAAATAAAACCGATTCAATATAGAAGGCGATCTTCAAAGAAAATAGTTAGCATTAGTAAATAATAAAAACTAGAAGAAAGAGAAGTTAGAAACTGAGAGCGTGAATTAGCTTCGACAATAGTTTCCAATTATAAACACGACCGAAATAAATGAATTAGTGCATCGGGAGCCAAGTTAGTAAGCGAGAAACTTGTTCATCTAGGAAAATCATACAGGAGCAAAAATTGAAATGTTGATGAGAGAAGAAACTGGAGCAAGAATTTAAAAAAATATAATTAAAAACTCACGAAGGAAAAAAATAAACGCTGGAAAGAAAGAACGGGTTGGAAAAAATACGAATAAAAATACTGTTAAGTATGCAAAAAGACAAAATATTTTGGTTTAAGATGATTGACTCAGGATAGAGTGGTACAGTGGTAGCAGTAAAAGAAAACGAGAATAATATCTGGTTTTCCAGCCAAGTAACTTTAATACCTCTAAAACAAAACTTTTCTCTGTTACTCACCACAAGGAACCATCCCTGCCATCCATTAGAATGTCTAATGGTCAACTCCACGTGATCAACTCTTTGTGACTGCTTCGTATCACATTGTCCGCTGACCTGAGATGGATAATTACATTAAATCAATAGCTTCATCCACCGCAAGGAAAGTTGGTTCCCTGTGTCGCGCCAAAAAGTTTTTTTTCTCGCCCGAGTCAATCCTTCAAATGTATATATCAACAATTCGCCTTTGGTATGGTCTGGTGTCCCTGCTGTTCGGCTGAAGGTCCTCGACAAAATCCAGAGACGGATAAGCAATGTGGTTGCTCCTGATCTGGCATCTCGTCTACAGTCACTCTCTCACAGACGTACCGTCGCCTCTCTCTGTCTTTTGTACAAATAATTTGAAGGTGACTGATCAGACAAGCTACTTTCGCTAGTTCGCAGACTGCATGAATTTAAGCGTGCTACTAGGCTGGCATCACGGTCGCACCCATTCACTGTCGAAACGGTTAAATGTGACCGTCTCTTCTACTCTAATAGCTTCTTGTCTCGCACCTCCCGTCTGTGAAGTTCCCTTCATATTACTTGTTTCCCCGATAGCTATAATCTCCAACTATTCAAATATAATGTCAATCAATATATCCAGATGACCTGACCTAATCAACTTTATAATGTAGGCAAAAGAAAATAAAAAGTGAGGGTTATCGTAAGAATAATGTACCAAGTTCAATTTACCATATTTAACAAATATTTTTACAAGGTAACTCAATGTCTCTACTATTAGCCATAGTGATGATGTTGCTGATCTATATATTTAAAGATGTAGTGGAACAATTTTACATGGCGATTTATCTAAGAAAAATGGGAAATGAAAACGTAAAATGGAAATTATGAAGAAGAAGAAGAAGAAGAAGAAGAAGAAGAAGAAGAAGAAGAAGAAGAAATTTATACAAACTAAGCCCTCCTACGCACACTAAATTGCTCAAGAATAACATAAACATACAGAAAGGCACCAAAAACAATAGAACACGATATCAATAAGAAAGCTAAAGCAATCGCCCAAAAATTAGACAGAGATGACCGAATAAGTTCCACCGGCAAGGCGCAAGTCTTTATCACACTAAAAAACACAAAGAATATTTCAAAACCAACCCTGCATGTAGACTCATAAACCCAGCCAAAAGCGAACTAGGTAAAATAAGTAAAACGATACTAGAAAGAATTAATTCTGAACTTAGGAAGAAGTTAGGAGTTTACCCATCCATAATAGTGCATGTTAGATAAGGCCATCAACTTTCTCAGGAACAAATAATAATAAAAACAAGCGAAATCAACATCATTAAGTACTCCCATAGATCATTACTATTTTACAATGAAGTAGCATGGATAAAGAAAGATAGGATATTTGACACTACAATGGGAAGCTTTGACGGTGCAAGGCATGCGAAATCATAGTACACGAACTAAGCAAAATAATAGATACATATAACACCGGACTCTACAGGGATGAAGGTCACATAATCTCAAGAAACTCTAACAAACAAAACAGAGATAAACTAGAAAAGCAATAATAAACATTTTCCAAAATAACAGATTCGACATCGATATAAAAACTAACCTAAATGAAGTAGATTTTCTAGATGTTACCATCAACATAAGAAAAGGCACATATAAACCATACAGAAAACCCAATGATAAACCACTCTATATACACACATCTTCCAAATACCCGTCTTCTATAATCAAAGAGATACCAAAATCGATTAACCGCAGGCTTTCTGACAATTCATCCAATGAATCCATATTTAATAAAGCTAAGAAAGACTACGAAACATCCCTAAAAGATAGCGGATTCCCAGCAACACTCACATACTCACCAAAGAACGGAAAAAAATGGCCAACAGGAAAAGAAATATTATATGGTTCAACCCACCGTACAACAAAAACGTAAGAATAAACGTAGAAAAAATATTCTTCAAACTCTTACACAAACACTTCGCGGAATCAAGCTCCCTACACAAAATATTCAACAAAAACACTTAAAAATCAGCTACAGTTGCACCGAGAACATGGCACAAATAATAAAAAAGCACAACAGGAAAATTATCAACAGACCACCAAAACAAATTAAACCCACTTGTAACTGCAGAATAAAGAACGAATGTCCATTTAATGGTAATTGTTTAAAAAAACAACGTAATATACCAAGCCACGATGAAATCACCAGATAATGAAGAAAAAGTATACATAGGATCAAATGAAGGACCCTGGAAACAAAGAAATTATGCACACAAAACATCTTTCCCAAATAGTAATTATGCGAACAGCACAATGCGTTCTAAGTATATCTGGGAAATTAAAAACAAAACGCACATCACACCAAAAATACCTTGGAAAAAAATGAAAAGATCATCATCCTACAACAAACAATCAAAAAACTAGCAAACAATGCTTGGAGGAAAAATAGCTATCATTAATTTTCCCAGACGAAAATGAATTACTAAATAAAAGATCCGAGCTCATCTCAAAATGCAGACATGAAAACAAAGTTTTACTTTGTTACTTAAAAATCGAAAATGGAAAAAATAAAATAAAATATAAACAAATAAATAAATAAAAAAATGACAATAAAATAAGCAAAATAAATTAACCCAAACAAATTACCAAATCACACCTGTTAGAATAGACGAAATAAAATAAAATATAAGAAAGAAAATCAATGAAGCCACATAAATAAAGTAAATAATAAAGAAATTATCAAAACATTATGACCAAAATATTAATTAGACTATAAAAATCAAACCAAAAATTGGACGAACAAATAACTATAACTGTCATATAACGATAAAAAAAATTACTACGTTACTTAAAAATCGAAAACCGAAAAGAGAAAATATACAGTATAACAAATAAATAATAACAAGTAAAATAAATTGACCTAAATTCATCCAAATAAATAAATAAACTAAGAAATTGATCCCGAAAAAAGAAATAAAGATAATCAATCCAAATAAATACATGAAGTAATAAACAAATTAAAAACTGTTCCCACCAAAATAATAGTTGTAATAACTACAACAATCAACCCCAAAATTGAATAAATAGCTTTAATTATCTTCCCAGAACCAAAACAAAACTATTAAATAAGCGATATAAACAAATTTTTACTACGTTCATAAAAACACCGATTAAAATAAAAAAAAAATAAATATACAAAATAAGATATCAAAATAAAAAATAAAAATAAATAAAAAACCATCAAAATAATTTAACACAAATAAATAAATAAACAAATAAACGACTTCCGGTAAAATAACCGCCACAATTGACTACCCTCAATGCACCACTGACCTGTATATATAAATTGCCGAGAAAAATAACAGCACTCGTGGCCTGTCGATTGCATCTAGCATGAAACAGACTGTCGCCTCTAAGTGTTGACTTCTATGTTAACTTTTATATTTACACACGCTCTATCTCTGATATTGAGCACTTTATCCCATAAATATAGCACATATTAAGACTATATCTTTTTATATATATATATGTGTGTGTGTGTGTTTGTGTGTGTGTGTGCGTGTGTATGTGTGAGTGAGTGAGTGTAGGCGAACTATGAACAATCCCAAAGAATATAGGTAAACTTCGAAAAAACTGAAAATCAAAAGAAATCTCGAGAACATTTAGAAGACATCATACAAAAAAGAAATATGGAAGGTTCTGAATTATTAAAGAGATGTGCTGTCAATCTCTAATGGACTCCAGCAGTTACTACTTGTGTGCATACGGAATGAATCGTTTACTACTACCACTACTAATATTAATAATAATAATAATAATATTAATAATAATAAATGGAATAATAATAATAATAATAATCTATATTATCAATGTTAATACACTGACTGTCCTAGCCGCTTGAGCGCAGGCCTGTACGTAATTTAAATGCGCTTGTCTGCGTTGTGCGTGAATAACTTCCCTATCCTTATGCCATTTAATGTCTACACTAACATACGCACACATATATAGCTACACAATTTTAATGAGTTTGAAATAATACATTCACACACGCTCAGACTGAACATCCCCTACATTGGATTGAGCAATAAAATAATAAATTTGGAAAAAATAAAGAATTACCCCATCTACCCCGGAAAAAAAAAGAAAAAAAAAAGAAATATATGATTTTATTGAACTTTTCGGAATTTATAACATATAAGATTTTTTAAGTTTATGTTATTTTTGTTAAAGTATTATTTTTAGGTTTTTCATTGAATTAAAATATAAAGGCGCACATTCAGTTGTATATATATATATATGTATTGATAATATTAGTGGTAAATATACATACATATGCAAAATATATAAATACCCATACATGTATATTTTTAGAATAAAAATTCCAAGAGGAAGAATCCAGGTAGAACTCAATGTCCAGGACAGAGTAAGGATATATATATATATATATATATATATATATATATATACTCAAAATTGAAATGGAAATATGTGTCGCATGAGAAAAATACTTCTGGCAATAAATTCTAGGTAACAGGAACTGTGTATATGAACTCTTTGAATTCATTTTTATGGTTTAATGACTCCTTCTGTATTCCAAATAAATATATTTGCTAATTAATGTCAAATTTAAAATGAACAAACCATTTAGATTTGAAGTTGGATCATCTCGCTGTTATCGATGCAACGGGGACCGAACTACTATTTGCTCTGATGACTTCTTGGAAGTTCAGTACTTCAGATTTGCTTGTCAAATGACAGACTTTAAACTGTTGGGAATGACTCCTAGGAACAGAGGGACTATGCATCTCTGTTTAGGAGCGTTAGTAGAGAGAACAGTAGAAGCAGACACCGAGAATATTGCTTGATTTCATTTTTAAGCTTGAATGATTAGGCAGTTAAATGGTCTTGGGGAGTCACGTCTAGATACATTGGGACACCCACAATCAGAAAACGTCTGAGTGGACTGGGGTAGCTGTCATATAGGTGACACTTATTCGGCACCACATGCAAGGTTATACGCTACTTTTATCAAAACCTGTCCCCATATCACATATTTAGTAGTGAGACATGTGTTGAGCATACACTTTTCAGATTGCATAATGATAAATATTTTTGTTGCGACACTTTGCTGAATGGATAGCGACTCGCTTTGAGGAATCGTGCTTGGGAAAGGTATAAATCCTCTTCTTCTTCCCCCACCCAGCTATTGGTAAATAGCAGGACAGACCGGGTTCTATATCCTTGGATAGCAACTGGTCTACCACAGAAAGAAATGGCAACATACTGCGAGAAAAAAAAAACTGCCTCGTGAGTCATGTAGCGAAAGTTACATGACCGCCTACCTGAACTGATGTTAGTCTGCTATCACACACAGCACACACAGCACACACACAATAAATAAAAGTGCTACGAATATTAAATAATATAAATGAATTTATTTAATTTAAATAATTTATACGGAAATAGATTATGATTTATTTTAACAACATTAAACAACTGTATTGCGATTTCGGAGGCCTGGATAATGCAAGTTTTATCGACTTGAAAAACGAAGTCTTCGAGTCGAGTTGACATTCCAGTCGATTCTGTTCTGCTGTCTCCGTGATAATTTTATTGGGAAGGGCATGAATCCACCTCCTTCCACCTCTGGCCTAAATAGGAGAGAAGGCTTCTTGACTTAAGTGGCAATCAGTCTAGGAGAATGAACGCTCTCAATTCAATGTTGTCTTGAATAGTGATGATCTCCGTCCGGATATTTTGCTTTAGACACACTTACTTCCGCTACTTTACCTATACATGTGGTACACCAGCAACTCTAATGGGTTACGACGTTCCTACCGAAGATTTGTAATTTTGTATTTATTGGTGTAACAACCTGTACGGAATAAACGTTATTATAAACGAGTAAGAGTGAATAATACTTTTAATAGAAGAAAAAAGAGGAACATGATAATGATGAATAATTGGAAATAACTAAGATTATATTTTGATAGTTGGATATAAAATTACAATTGTACATTTGACACAACACTAAGAACTTTTCCGAAATAGTGATTGAGTAAATATATTTTCTCTTTAACTGGAAATCATTTTGAAAGCGACGGGAATATTTAGAGAGAATCGCATAACAAAGTACAAAATGGGAGACAACTGTCTCCATACAAAGAAGGAGAGTTGATAATTTCAGCAACTGTAAAATATATAAATAAATACATTACTAATAGCAACGTTAATTTAAATGTTAGCATGTATAGATGTAAATAAAGACAATAATTACGCTTAATAATTTTTGCAGAAAATGAACATGTGTTCTGTGTGCATTTTCTTTCCTTGTCAACCTCTATAATTTCATTGACAAAACATTCTTTTTCCTTCGAAATACTCAAGAACGGAGTTCAATATTTTCTTTGCTAAAATTCACTTTATTTTCATTCCAATTTTCTGCTACAGTGACTTTCAAATTCACAACCGATCCATTCCTTAGCCAATTCTCTTTCTATCAGCATTAATAAAATGTTACTCAGAGAGCTTTGCATCAAATTTTCGTTAATATTGTTTTAAATGCACACAGGCACATTTGCTGATATATAAACATACGTTACGTAAATATATCTCAAAAATAGAAATATATTTTCTTTTGGTGTTATATTTTTGTTTTTGTTTTAAGTAGACAATTCACTACTTTAGAAAGTAGAAAGTTTTTCTCTTATTATTCTGTTTGTTTTTAAAACGTGTTTATTCCCTGTTAACAGGAAAGTTTTTTTTTTCACTTATGGAGATAGAAATAATGTTCTTTCTTCTGAATTATCGCCTTACATCTTCTTTTATGTATTATATTTGACTGTTTCCTTCTTCTCCGTATTTCTTTGCATAATTATTTTATTTCGTCTTTTTATTGTTATTCTCCTTCAACCTTCACGTCTTCTTTTTTTTACACTTATTCTTATTTGGTTCATTCGAGATTTTGGCTTTTTATTTCATTTCTTCACTTAATTATTCTTTTTTCCCTAATACTTCGTTCGGAAAATAAGGTCCGGTTGTAGTATATACATTTTAAATATGTTCTAACATGTTCTTATAGTATTTGTGCAGCATATATTACTCATTTTTAATGATTAATTCTCTTTAATTAATTTGTTTTTTGACAGCGTATCAACCCTTTGCAGTTATTTAAACTCTCAAAATATTTTTATATTTTAAGAATTTTGTTGAGACAATAATAGCTTTAATGATGTATGCCATAGTAAATAATCCTTCCCTGAGGTGGGAAGTGGCAGATTCATACATTTTCGAAGGTTGTTTGCTCTTAAATGAATATAACGAACCTAACGGGAATTGGAACTCGACTCTCCGATTAAAAATTATGAACCATTATCCATTACACCACTAATGTATGGTATTTTTAAACGGTCACTCATCTAGGTATTGACCAGGCTTGACGTTTCTTATTTCTGTGATCTCATGGGAGCCGGAGTTTCTACGTGATTTAGCCATAAGACAATTTTTTTCAGAAATTAATTGTAAACATTATATAGCCCTCATCTTGAACATGAATAAAGATGAGATTAGTTTACTTTTTTTTCCGTGAGTTCAAGCTTGATAATAAATGCTTCTCTAACTGCTATCAACATTAACAGATCATCAAAATTCGAATGAGAAATTAGATGAGAATTGAATCGTTTATTACAAACTTAAACAATCAATGCAATTGTTTTTTCATGCCAAACACAAACATATTTTTTCAAAACTGAAATTGTATCAACAAAAGGTTATAATGGTTCTCTGCTGGCTTTTGTGTGTGTGTATTTGTTAACAGTGAAATTTGCTTTTCTGTCTATATGTTATGGGACTTCATTTGACAAGTTACATTTTTTGTTTATTACCATATGTACTAGTGTTGACGGACATCAGTAGATATCGTTGTAGCTATTATGAATTTACTGCATGTGAAAATGTTCCCTAAAAAGCAACTAAAAACATTTTCGATAAATGTTTGATAAAATGTACTAAAATTCTTAATTTCTAAAAAAAAAAAACATCCTGGTAATTAACCCTCAACATACTTCTATTAAAAACCGCACCCGTAGCATAATTTTACATTAATACTGAATTGTTTGTTCATGGTTAGTGTGAATGCCACAAAAGGTAAGATTATATTATTGATGTATTTATGTTTGTGATATGAGTATTTTGTTTCTCCTAAATATTCCATGCCAAGATCTGGGTGCGTTCAATGCATGAGGGTGATCAGTAGGCCGGCAAATACGGTACCTTAATTCAGGAATAATAGTAATTCTAAAACCGGATATTATTTTGTGAAAAAAAAAAACACTCATCTCTCCTGGTTTTGGTTTTCATTTCATATTGTAGTAACTTCCAACTTCAGACATACTCTTTCTACATCTTTCTTTTAAGCCATTTTTGTCTTTTTTTGTCCTACATTTTAACATTTTTTTCCCGTCCTTCCTCGTTAAAAATCTAAATTTCTATTATTGGTGTACTTTTTATTTCATTACATTTTTATTTCATTCTTCTGTTTTTCTAACCAAATCGATTTAATTTATATCGATAAACATTGTGATGACCATGGTTATTAATGCTCTTATTTTGTGTTGACGAACTTTATTACTACAGATTTATAATTTAAATTACCATTAATATTAGTCCCTTTAAGAGATCTAGCATTAGCCATTAAAATATTGCCCATCATCATCTTAATTATAACTGCTAGTATTTTTATTAGTTGTCAAAAACATTACTTTTCACTTGAATATTGTCATTATATGACAATTTAAATATAGAATCACGTCATTGCTACATATGCAAAATGCTTTTGTTTTTCACTTATCTCTCGGAATTGCAATTATTTCTCTCAATGGAATTTTACCTCCTTTTTATTTTCTTCGTTGGTATTTTGCAACCAAGTTATCTGTCTGCAGTCTCTCATTCCTACTTTATTCTTTTCTTTTTTTTCTAGAGTTAGGCATCTTTTCTTTGTTTCCATTCCAGTTGATTTATTTGTGCATTTATTTCACGATTATTTTAAATTTTTAGTATTATTTCAGTTTAATTACCAAATTAAATTCTTTATTTTCTTGCCATACATTATTTCATGTTTTTTTCGGATTCTCTACTTTCATTATTTTGCCATCTTTTATATCTTCATTATACATCTATCATTGTTATTACTTATCTTCTTACAAAACCCATTCTACCTTTCTTCTGTTTAAAACTCTGCCTTCCTTCCTTCCTTATTCTGACACTTCTTAAATGTTTAACTTTAATACACTTGATGTTTGTTCCAGCTATTCGGGTTGTTGTTATTTATAATCAAATTCATTTCATTCTTTTGTTTATGTCTCTATGTTAAAAGGTCGAACACAATGTGACCGGCGTGGGTTTCCGGATATAGGAATCCATCTGCATATGTAGGGAATGTGAGTATCAGCATCGGTATACAAGCGAAAAAAAAATAGAACTAGAAAATAATATGTCTCTAGGTTTGAAATAACGCGTTCTAAACAATGGCAGATTTTATTAAGGAAGACAATGCTCCTCAACAAAGTTGGAAATAAACAACCGAGGTTAGTAATATACTCGGGATATAATTAAAGCTGTATGAGGGATATATTGTATGAGAAGTAATTTATACACTCTGTATAATAACTAAATATAAATAATATATCGTTAAAGACTACATTTTGACGTATCAGGCTTCGTTATAAAAGTAAATGATATGCAACATAACTCTTACCTTATAAGAAAAATCTTAAATATATTGACCGAAAATATTTTAAATTAATGAAATACCATTGAATAACTTATAAACTGCATATTTCTTTAATTGGTTGATTCAGATTTAAGTTCACCTGCAGCGTATTTTTCGCGCCTCAAACACTATTTTACTTGAATACTGATCACCAGTTAATATAATATCTTTTTATCATTTACTATTTGACTAATATATGGCGAGAACAGTGATCATACCAATAAGATGATATCTTTGAAGCCACTTTAGAAAGAAGCACTATTCGACTTGAATCATCATATTTTTGTTTCCTTCTACATATATTTCTATTATCCTTTCTCCTCAATGTTTTATCAGTTTCTATATCACTCTTTCAATAACCGCTTAGATCTTAGTTGTTTTATTTCTTTGCTTGAAATGATTAAATATATCAGAATGTGTCGGAGCATTTGGTTAAATTTATATATTCCTACACATTCTGCATTTTTTGCATCTATATACGAAGTCTGGGCAATAAGTATTGAGACAAGTGTTATAAAAAATAAAACCACAACACCTATTAATTCGTAATTCAATCTTCTTCGTAGTACTCCACTTATTAACACACATCTTTATCCAGTATTGTTTCTATTGATGGAAGCATTCTAGGAATTCCATATCTGGGATAGCTAGTAGATGCCTAGGCGCATTCTGTTGAAATTCCTCGACGTCTTGAAACATTGATCCTTTCAAGTAGGATTTGATTTGAAAAAGAGGAAACATCGCAAAGCCCGAAATCTAGGGAATATGTTGGTTTTCGGTCCAGGTGAATAATGTCTTAATTTTTCAGAAACGCCTGCACAAGCTATAGTCAGTATTGGAACCTCTGTAATATGGTGAGAGGAACACCATCCATACATTTTCTTCCAAGTACTGCTATAAAGAAAGGAAGTGTAAAAGGACGTTATAACTTACTGTGCTTGCCCGACAGCGTTTAGATCAACCTGCACCTAATGGTTTCGCGTATTTTAGCTCCCGATAATCTTTTATCAGACATTGTACTCTTTATTTTGTAGTCATATATGAGATAAAGATGCCTTCTTCAAGGAATGACAGTTGGTCTCAGCATTTATCTTGACAAAGTCATCGCATCCCTATACTTTAATTACTACAGAACTATATAGGAAGGGAGGACAACGTCGACGACAAAGATAAAAAGAAGATAAAAAAGAAAAGAAAGCAGGGAAGAACGAGCCATGGAACATACCAAATCTCAATCCGCCCATGTTACGCCAGCCAAAAAAGAAAACCAGATCAAAGGTAAATGTAGGATCCTCTCCAATTCTCCCGTTAGGTCTCCACCAGCTTCTTCTTTTCCTATCTCCCCCAACCCATCCAAATATTAAAAAGGTCACCTCATTCTCCGAGGGTTACGTAATTTGTTATATTGAGAGAGAGGCCCAAAAGAGGAACCTTTCAACCCTCTTGAGGTTTTTATTCAAGTTTATCCTTCAGCAGAAGACCCCCAAGAATTTCCCGGAATTTCCGGGAGCTATCACTTTAATAAGGAAATCAGACGGCAAAATGAAAGTTTGCAATTTCCTGGCTGCCGCCAAGGACTCGTTCCCAAAATCAGGATGGCTCAATTTGAGTGACCCGAACTCAGTTAATTACAATAAAAATTCTAGGTTCTGCGCAGACTGTGGTTCGCTCAACCCTTCTTTATGTAGGGCGTTAAAAAGAACATTCCCTACGGACATCAGCGGGATTGTCGTGAACGAACAGATTACGACCGACCTAGGATCTGGGAGCATAGAACAATCCGTCTATCAATATGGCATACTTCAATGCGAAGGGCTTGAGGGATCGGAGTAAGGCTGCCCGCTTGCTTATGGACCTCTTGTCGTTCGGCGTGAACGTGGCTTCGATCAAGGCGGCTCACTTTGTTTGCGACGTCAATGCTCGTGTGTCTAGCGACCGGCATGCTGGAAGTGTTTCCTTGTTGGTGAAGCGTACCTTGGGCGCAGGGGTGGAACTTGTCCATGTCGCTGTGGGGGCCATTTGATCATGGCAGATATTTCCGTGAAAAGTAATTCATTTCGGATCGTTACGATGTAAGCATCCAACGACCGGACGGAGCGTTTCACAATTTTCTGTCAGCTGCGACACTTCCTGGTGGATCCGGTGTGTTTAGTATCAATGGGAAGCTGAAATGTTGTCTTGAACACCAACTTGGATATGGGCGGGGAACTAGCGGGAAGTTGAATAATCGTTGTCAGGGCGATCTGCGACGAGTTTGGTCTAGTCGATAGATATCGGAGCGGGAGATATGAACGTGGGGTCTTAAGTACCCCTCTATCCAAGTGATTGACTACCTGGATAGAATGTTAGTGAAGGATTGTTATAGATTTGCTACATTGTCCTACGTCCACTGGTTAAGCTATTCAGATGACAAAATTGTTTGTGCCCGGATGACGTTATATTCTATGACTAGACTGGCTCGAAACTGGAAGTTAAACTTGTCTTTACTGGACAGGCGATAATTCGGCAACAGCTGACTAATTTTGTACAGCGGGAATTAGTGGGGGTGGTTATTGGGAATAATTGATGGAAGAGGCTTAAATATAGGATTAGGCAACGACTTGTTCTTGATAATGCTAAGAAAGTGAATGTAATTAGAGAGAATCTGGTCCTGACAGGGGCTATGGGCGATTCCCTTTAAGTAGCCCTAGATAGTTAGACTGGGGCAATCGGCTAACGAGCGCTACCAAGGACAGATAGTTAGGCATAGGTTAAAAAAATATCTGCCAAAGCTGTGAATATGGACGCAGAATTGCTCAAGGTAGAAGTCGATGATCCGATCGCTACATTCGTGAATACGACACTCCAGATGGACGCCGCATGCGGTTTAGAAACTATATGTGTTAGACGTTTCGACAACATTTCCGGAACTTACTTACGAAAGATCCGAGTCTCTGCGCCGATGAGCTTCGGAGCTATTGAGCCGACATATCTCGATTCTCGTCCCACTGAAGCGGCTGGCTGCGAAAGTAAAATTACAGAGCAAGAAGTTCACTTGGCATTGAAGGGCGTCGGCCAGGGAAAGTCTTGATATTTTCACCTACTAATTGTACTGGCGGTCGCACATGTTTGGTCCGATTTTGACAGTGCTATTCAACATCTTATTCCAGTAGAGATTCGTTCCCAACCGGATCGCCTGGTGTATGATCACGCTGTTGAGAAATGCCAAACATGATGGGGGCATTTAGACGATTACAGGGCCGTGCCTCTTATACGATTTTCGCTAAGTTCCTGACGGTGCGTTTTCAGTCAGTTCCCAAAATTCTGTTGAGACTGGAATAGATTTGGGTTACGAAGGACCGAACAATTCAGAGCAACCTGCTGCTGATCCGCACGATCCCAGAGGGAGTAAAAGCCCACAATTAATCAACGCTGATCAATTTAGATCGGTCCAAGTCGTTTGATAGGAACGACAATCAGTAATTACCTGCTGTCATTCATCGAATTCAAACTCGACTTCTGGAAGTTCATTGACCTGCTGATCAGTACTGTGGTACAGGTGAACGGAAAACGGTCGGGGTCTTTTGCGCTGTCACGTTCGGTTCGGCAGAGTAGTGCGCTTCCGGTGTCACTGGTGGAGTTCGATCCAGGTTTTCCTCGGACGCCGATGACGTATGCATTTTCGTGTCGTGTCGCAGCGATGTTGAGGTTGCGAAGAAGGCGCAAAAACGGTACGAGAAGATCACGGAGGCCAGGATTAACTGCGACAACCATTCCGGCTTGCGGTTATGTGCTTGCAAGAACGTTGCTCTTCCGGGGCCTTCAGTTGGTCTGACAGTTCTCTCCACATTCTTGGAGTGTGGTTCTTTAACTGAAAAAGAATTGGTCGGTGGTACTGGCAAAGGTTGTGGCTTGGGTGCGGATTTGGCTCTGAAGTCGTTTGTCCTTAAAGATTACGACTGAGGTGTGCTCCGTGTGCGTCTTTCCAGTCATACTATACCCGTTGTCAGCACTCCCTCCATACAGGAAACATACGAAGGAGGTCGACCGCTTGCTGATCTCAATCTTGCGAGGTGGACGTAAACCGAAAGTTTGCAGAAAAGACTGTACCCATCGTCCCGGTCGTCGTGGGGGTG